>MU223317.1:3872082-3930558 GCA_018584345.1 Thuja plicata | reverse complement strand
GGCCTTGGGAATTTTTGAGTATGGATTTTATTGTGGGGTTACCCAGGACAAAGACTGGTTATGATAGCATTTTTGTTGTAGTAGACAGGTTCAGCAAAATGAGTCATTTTATACCTTGTAAGACCACGAATGATGCCATTCATATTGCTCACTTATTTTTCAAGGAAATAGTTAGAATTCATGGTTTTCCAGTAAGTATAGTGTCTGACAAAGATGTCAAATTCATGGGTCATTTTTAGAAGACCTTATGGAGAAGATTGGGAACTAATTTGTCCCACATTTATGCCTACCATCCTCAAACAGATGGTCAGACAGAAGTTATCAACAGAGTGTTGGGAAACTTGCTTAAATGTTTAACAAAGGAGTATGGACAAGCCTAGGATCAAGTGTTGCCATAGGCAGAATTTGCTTATAATGATAGTGTTAACAGAACTACAGGGAAAAGCCCATTCCAGATTGTATATGGGATGCATCCACATGGAGTTTATGAACTTAGAGAATTAAAAGGACAGGGAGTGATAAGTGGACATGCTGATGAATTTGCATAGTCTATGAAGGAGATACATGATCAGGTGAAGAGGAATCTGATTGAGGCAAATCAGAGATTAAAAGAGAAAGTAGATGAAGGAAGGAGAGAAGTTGAATTTCAAATTGGAGATCTGGTAATGGTACATCTAAACAAAGCCAGATTACAGAAGGGGATTCCTACTAAGTTGCAAATGAGGAGAATAGGTCGCTGCAAGATATTGGAGAAATATGGGTAGAATGCCTATAAAATTGATTTACCTAATGATTTGGATATTTCACCTATTTTTAATGTGCGGGATCTTATTCCATACAAAGGACCAGTGATACCTTATAGTACTCAGAAGATGGAAATAGAAAAATATGCTCAAGATATACGGGTGAAAACTAAGTCCAAGTTGCAAGCAGAGAAAATCCTGGATTCACGAGTTCAGAAGACAACTCGACGAAGAGTATACAGAGAATACCTTGTTAAATGGTTAGGGTTACCAGAAGAAGAAGTGACATGGATGGATGAAGAAGATTGTAGAAAACAGGGAATTAGTTCGGCACTGTGGCCGACTAATTCAAATTAAATTCTTCCTTCGCAGAGGGGGGAGTATGGTGCAGAGCACCCTAGGGTTTTAGCTCCGAATCCCTAGCTATTTAGCGATGGTGGTCTGAGAGAAGATCACAGTTAGCAGTCAGTCTCTGTCCTAAACATTAACAGTTCTTAACTCCTAACGAAAGAGCGGGTCAGTCGCGCAGTTGGGAGATGATCGGCGGTTAGCATCAAACAGTCTGCGATGACACGACAAAGGCTGGTCACCAAGTTGGGAGATGATCAACAGTTAGCATCAAACAGTCTGCGATGACATGACAAAGGCTGGTCGCCAAGTTGAAAGATGATCGACGGTTAGCATCAAACGGTCTGCGATTACATGACTAAGGCTTGTCGCCAAGTCGGAAGATGATTGGAGGATAACAGGAAATAGCTTGCGATGACGTGACAAGGCTTATCGCACAGTCAGCAGAGATTGGTGGTTAATTTAATATGTGTGGCGACAATGCGATGACAGTGTATCACCAAGTCGCAAGAAGGTCGGCGGTTAAGTTACTAAGTGTTGCGATAACGCGACAACAGTGAGTAGCAAGGTCGCAGGATCACAGGCGGTTAAGTCACTCAGTGTGGTGATGATGCAACAATAGCATGTAGCAAGGTCGCAGGATCACAGGTGGTTAAGTCAAAAAGTGTTGCGACAACGAGATGACTGTGAGTCGCGTGATCGCAGGATAACAAGCAGTGAAGTTTATCAGTACTGCGATATCGCGACTAAAGGAAGTTTTGACTTGTCAACATTGGAAGAAAACACCAAGATAAAAAGAGAATGCCATGAAGGAAAACATTGTCCACGTCGACAGCCATGCTGAGAATGATGACAGTTGTAGGAGGAAGATGAAGAGCCGAGGCAGTTAGAATCCTCAGGCGACGGGTAACCTAGAAACGGTTACAAATCAAGAAGAGGCCAAATATATAAGCAAGGAAGGAAACCCATACCAGAGGTTGGAGAGGTTGGAGAAGATAGAGACTGAGTAGATTAGCGAAGAATATTTTCAGTTTGCTTTGTAATTTTCAGACTTTCAATAAAGAATAGTTCCTGTGTGTTATTTTTGTTGTGTACAAACTGCTGTAGAGTAGGATTTTGAATTTAGTCAAGTCTCATGGATGCTTTTTGACTCTTATAATCCATCCTATGGACTTTGACCATCAAGAAGCATCCCTCATGTATTTTATTTTATTTTCTGTGTTTGGAATTGAGAAGAGGCTAGTCAGAATTGTAGACAAGTCCTAGGCGAGCTCAATGGTCCGGCTAGAGAACTTGTAGGAGAGAGAGATAGAAGGAGAAGGTGCATGACTGACTTTATTCAGTCATGGAGAGTAAGATAAGATGAAGAGTGAAACATTTCGGTGGGTAGGAAACCTAGGAGAGAGGGAGTACAAAAATCCTTCTGGTTAGGGTCTGTGAGTAACCCTAAGAGACTCAAGTGTGAGTCAAAAGGATCTTTAAGTGAATAGGGTCCAAGGTGAGATTCCTAATAAAGAGTAGGATTCTAGGAGCAAGGTGACCTCCCCATCACCAACCCTATTCAGTTTTGGCTCAAAGTCTAGAATTATGCATCTACGGAGCAATAGTTCTATGCTTTTGAAAACTAGATAATCTATCTACTTCTTAAGTGCATATGTGTTGAGAAATCTAGGTTACCTATTAAGGTAATCCAATTATTGAGGCATTTCTAATATCAAGATTAATGACCAGGAGACCATAATCGGGGGGATTTCTACTATGAAAATAATTTCACAATAATGAGGGTTTATGGTTGCTCTCACCCTTCACATATTTTTCCATACCATGTACCACCAAGGATAGCTACAATGGATTTCATCAGGCAGCTCATTCTAACAGATAAAGAGCACTTGGCATCACACATAAAGGGTACATTTACCCCTTGGCAATTCAAGATTTACAACTTCACTGTTGGAAAAGGAGCTTTGGAACTAGTGAATGCCTAGATGAACTATTACATAATGAATGTGGCCCTTCACAGACATGTTGATACATAGGGTTTTATCATGAGTGAAAATAAATTTCTCACACCAACCATCCCCTACACAAGAGAACATGAAGAGTGTATGGAGGAAGATTTAATAAGAAACATCTTAGAAGATGAGGAAGTGGAAAGAAGAGAAATTAAGTTCAATGAACTTATGGACCTAGAGAGACAGTTGAAGAGAAAGGGAATGAAGTAAGGAGGTTTCTACCATGACATGCCTTATCTAAAAAGGCTAGATGAAATTATTAAATCCCATACTCTCCTTTGTAATCAGTTGGGAGAAGCACTAGTGGTTCCTGAAAAGGGCCATAGGGACCACTCAGAGTCTAAATATGATTATGATAGTGATCAAGGTTGTCCTTTGCCTACTGCCTATCCAGATTACCAAGCAGCTCCATTACAGAAGGCAGTTGAGGGGGAAGATGTCACTGGCCTAACAAAGGTCCTAGAGAAGGAAGTAACCGATGAGCCCCCACTAAAGAAGAAAAGGATAAAAATAGGGGAAACTTCTAAGAAAAGAAAGACAGATAGAGTTGGAGCCCTGATAACTAGAGACAGACCCTATGATCATTTATTGAGGAAATAGATCAGGGTAGGGAAAAAATTACAAAAGCATACAAAGGAAGAGGAAGAGTTACCTCTTAGGAGCTGTATTGATGAGAGGTTGATGCATCAAGAGGAATTCCTCAAAGATGACAACTTCATTAAAATAAGGGAATTTAAAGATTTCATAATATGGAATAAGAAACAACAAATTGGAAAGCAGTTGCAATTGGCAGGTGGTGATCTAGTCACCCAGGAGGCCTTACAAACATTGTCAGATTATGATCTTGAATCTGAGGAGATAACACAAGAACAGGCAAGGCAACTGGTCAAGGCCAATGGAATATTATTTGTAGAGGGCTGGGACTTGTCCTCAACATTCATAATTTATCAGATAAGAAGGAAACCTGATGTCAAACATTTATCAGAGACTCAGGCGGGAGATATGATCAGAGGGTTTAGGTATAACCCTAAATATTAGGCATGTGCAATGTGGACCTTAGCTCCTAAAGATCAAAAGGCATCTATTCTAAACATTCAAGAGAAGATGGAGGGGAATAAAATCATATGGGCATTGGAAAATATAGGGGATTTGGAAATATCCCAAGTAATGACCCACTTTGCTCAGCTCAATGAGGCCAAAACAACCCAACTATCAGAGAAATTGAAGAAACTTGTTAGTGACACTAGTGATATTGTAAAGGATAGGGAGCTAGCATTAATAAAGATCAAAGAAGAGGAGAAGCTTATAGACGGGATTACTAGACAATTGCTAGAGATAACAGAGCCAACCCCTGTTGATAAAAAGAAGTGATGGATGTTGAAATCCAAACAGAGGATACAAGGGAGATACCTACTGAATCAAAGCTAGGGGTTAGAGAGAATAACAATGTGATTTTAATTAGCTTCAATTTTGCAGCATAGAATTGACACCATCAAAGATAAGATTGATGTGGTGTATGGGGCTTATGGCAGGTTGCCAGGCCTACAGGAAGAGGTGGCCAACTTTTTGACAATTTTGACTACCTATTATGCAACTTAGTCTGGAAGAACATCACTTTTTAAGATATTGGCATCATTACAACCATTAAGATCAGATCTACCAGAGATAGTAACTTTGGTTGGTACAGAAATAGAATAGATTTGGGCTACTTTATCTTTTTTCAAAGGAAAAGCCAATCAAATTGATGCAAAAATGAAGATGTTTGGGGTAAGTTATAGTAGGTTTGTACCTCCTATTAGAACCAAGGATGATCATATCAAATCATTCAGGTTATGGGGATAAGAGTTTGATGATGTGCTTCCCAACAAAGACATTTATGTCTCTGATCAAGGGGAATTAGATATGGAGAGGTTCAATAAAATTTTGGAAGAGGCAATAAAGGTAGAGACAAACTGCAATAAGTTCATTGTAGATGTTAAAAGCATAACAAATGCTAGGTGGGAAATGCAGAAAGCTCAGCTGGAAAGTATTCAGAATTTTGAGTGGCCTAAGGAAGAAGATGTGACTGCATGGGACATCATGACAAAGCCCAAGAAAAAGAAGTCTGTCATATTTGACTTGGATGTCATGGATGAAGAATGAAGGACACATGGCACCTGATCTATGAGCACATAAAGGTTAGTAATCTTGAAGAGATTAGTGTATGTTATCTTGTATTGGAGGTCACTAAATCTTGTTACAACTATCAGATACAATCCTAAATATATGCAGACAAAGGTGCTGACATCCGCAAAAGGACAAAGTGCAAATCAGATTTCATTCCTCAGTTTTGTCCTCCCACCACTTCGAGTTTTCTTGTATTTTGTCTTTTTCTATGTTTTTAGGGTTAGGTCTCAAAATCATCCGAAGCTTAATGTATCCTTGTCTTAAGGATTCCAAGATGATTTGAGACTCTATATATATGTAATTGAGCCTTTTTATAAGGGAGAGAGAGAGTTGAAAACTTTAATAGAATTATAAGGCAGACTAAAATTGTGTCTGAACCTTTGTACTATTTGTCTATCTAATGTATTTGAAGCATTGAGACATCAATAAAATATTTTTCAATCTCTTTTCTACATCTGAATTGTCTCTTTATATTTATTTTATTGTTCTTGTATGTTTATTTGTAAATCATTTAAGCACACTGATCATAAGGTGATTGTGCAGTTACTTGTAAGTTCCTTCAATGAAGGATTAAATTGTTTCTAGTAACCTAGGAAACATAGCATTAGTTTAAGGATTGGATGATAAATTTGTGGGGAGAGGATAGTTTATAAGGTATTCTATCTTTGTTTCAAGTGTTTCATTGATTACCTTAATATGGATTTATACAAGATATTGACTCTTAGCCTAGGGATTAGGCACTGGTTTTATGTTTGTTAAGTAATTGATTTACAATCCAATATTTTCAAATTACTTAATCATATACATTACAAAACAAATAATTCCATTCAAGTGATTGTATTCTTAGGGTACAGTTAAGTTTGTTGATTCCTTGAAGAGAGGATCATTAGGTTGCCCCACCTAAAATCAAAAGGAAGAAGGATAAAATTCCTTGTCTCATTGGTTTATGTTATCAAGAACATAGCCTGTCTTATAGTAATCTATTTTAAATTAATCATTGCAATCTCCAAGGTATTTTATAAGTTGTTACAGTGAGGTCAGAAATAACAGACCAGTTAACAAACTAGTCCACTAAAAACATTGACTGAAGAATCAGTAATCTATCATAGGTAATACCTGCCTGAGTTTGTGGAGCTCAAAAAAGGAGGTGATAGTAGGTATCCCCAGTGTTATCAAATACCTCATCAATTAGCCTTTATCTTGTGTAAAAGGAGTTTGCATTCCAGTATATAAGTATACTGAAATTTTAAGGCTGTGCTGCAAGAAAAAGTGCTAAGAAATTGGTGACTCCATTGGGGACTGGGTATAATTAATTGTATCTAAGAAGTACCCGAGAATCTGGTTGAAACAGACAAGTCTTTTAAACACCAGAGATTGTAAAGTCTTAGTAAAAGCATTCAAAATCTCTGAGGGTTCCAAAGACAATATATTTACAGTTGTAGTTGCCATGGTCATTTTCATGAGTATTCATTTATCCCAAGCAACTGTTGGGTGGTGACTCTAAATTTAAATCTCTGAGATCAGTAAAAGTTAAGAAAACATCTTTCAAAATGAATACTAGGTCAAAAACTAGGAGGAATCCTGAAATTGCATTAGATGGAGAAATCCCATCAACTTCAAGAATGGAGATGTCTTGGAGGAAGAAAAGAAACCAAGTTAGTATAGATCAAGCTTCTCCAAGAAGCCAAGCCAACACTACTAGGAGAGAGGAGGGTAGTAATATGTTTAACTATGAAGGTAATTCTTTAGAATATGAAGAATATTTTGAAAGAAGATTAGAAACATTTGAGCTACTTCGACTACTAGTGAACAAGAAGGAACAGATGCCATAAGTTTAGATTCTGAGGTTCCTTCTCATAATATTTCCAAGGAGGAATGACTCATCATGAAACATCTTTCCCTTATTTGGGAGATAAAGAGGGAAAAATAACTTAGAAATTAAAAAAAATGAACATAAGGATGTTGACAGAAGTAGAAGAAGATTGTCAAGACATCAAACTACAAGGAATACTGAGAGGTCTCAAAAGGACCAAGAAATACCCAACACTCACAGAGCTTCTATTTCACAAAATTTTAAGGACAAAGGTAAACAAAAGTTCAATGAAAGAAAAATTAGAGAGCCTAAAGTTTAGAAGGCCCTAACAGAGAAAATGTCTAAATTGAATATTGACCTTGAAAGACTAAGAATAGAAAAGGAAACCATGGAAAAGATTCTAGAAAAAGCTCATATGGAAGCTTCAATAATAGAAATGAAGAAGAAAATAGATTTTTTGTAGTCTTCCAAATATTCTTATGCTGGAACTGAGAACAAAACATCTTACAAAGAAAAAGCCACTACTTTCAAAGAGACTGATGATTTTCAAAGGAAACCATTGAACCCTGAATGGTACAAGAAATCTAAATTTATTGGCATTCCTAGATACCCAAATGTATTTCCAAAAGATGTCGGTGATGTAGGAGAAAAGCTCCAAAAATTTGTAGGTAATAATGTCATCTCTTGTGAAACACACTTAAGAAAATTGATTGATTGTGTTGATGATTTGAATATTACTCATGAAGATGTGTTGATGAAGCTTTCTATTCAGTCTCTAGTAGAGGATGTTAGAGAATGGTTTAGGATTATTTCTAATGGCTCTATTTCTTCCATGGATGAATTTATTGAGTTATTTAAAGATCAATATGGTGATAAGACAAATAAAGGGTTCTTACTGACTAAGTTCAATAATATCAAAAAGAACTATAATGAAGAGATCGCTCAGTTCAATACCACATTCCAAAGAGAAATGAATAAATTATTTCATAAAATAAGGCTATATGAGGAGGTATGTATAGAAACTTATTTAAATGATTTTGATTTTAAAATGGGTTATGCTTTTAGGGATAAAAATCCAAGAACCCTCACTGATGCTTACAAGATAGCAGTAAATATTGAGATGAATATAAGGGTGTCTGGTAAAATGAATAGGAGAGATGATTTAAGGTTTAGTAGGAGTAACCTAAAGGAACCATAATATAAAGAGTATAGGGCTCCTCAAAATAATAGGCCTTCCTATAATAACACTTATAATCCTCAGAATAGAATGCAAAATCATCCTTATGTAACTCAGTTTAAGGATGGAAAGCCTATTGCTCCACCTAGAAAAGAAAAACCTGAGAACAAAACTCCAGACCCTTTGCATAAAAATGCTATCCATTTGTGTAATGATGATTTCTGGTGTGAGGCTTGTGAAGCCCCACATAACCCTGATTTAGGCATTATTTCCTTAGATCTGAAAGAAAATGAAGAACATGGGAATGATGAAAGTGAACAATGTGATTATAATATGACAAATGCATATTCATTTCATGATGTAGACTCCGATAATGAAATTGAAATTCATGATTCATATGGTTCAGAAGGAAATATAGAGATTCATCATCAACAAATTTTATTAGACAGTGAGAAAGAAGAAACATATGACCATATAAGATGTTATGCACAAAACAATCAAGACCTTCCATTGGTCAGAAAAGCTTCAGATGAAGAAAAAGAAAGAATTAATGTAGATCTGGTGAATAAAGCTACAAGAAACTATCATGTAAGGAATAGAGTACTTGGTGGTAGTGGTAGTCAACCATCTAGTGTATTTATAAAAGAAAATAAAATAGAAACCAAATATGTACAAAAGAAAGATGGACCTGGGGAAAGTGCAAACAAACCTAAGGTCCAGATTATCACTAAAGCCATAGAGCCTATTGGTGTACAAGAAGAAAAATCAAAGGTACAAGAAGCAAGTACTTCTTCTCTTAAGATAGAAAACAAAAAATCTAAGAAAGAAGAACCAACTCTCAACATATAGATTGAGGAAAATAATATTACTTTTAAAAAACCAAAGTCCTCAGATATAAAATATACTGTAGTAGACACGGGCCACTGTTTGTCTCAAATGACTGTAAAAGCTCCATTTTTAGAGATGATGAGAATCAAGAAACATAAATAAAAGGTTTTTTCACTATTAAATAGTGTGCCTATAGTGAAAATTCAAAATCCAGAAAATGTTGATAAGAGACCAAGTAACAAAGGGAAGGAAGCCAAAGTAATGATTTATGAGATTCCTCATATTTTCTTAAACACAACTACTTCTCCTAAGGTTGTAGACCCATTTTTCTAACACTGGTAATTAATGGAAGGATGATTAAAAATTGTATGATTGATTTAGGAGAATCAAACACTGTTATGCCAGTAGAAATTATGAGGTCTATGGGATTACAAGTGGACACTCTTAATGGGAGATGTCAAGCAATGAATTCTAGGGAAGTCCCTATTATTGATACTATTGAAGCCATGCCTTACACATTAGCAGTGTGTCCCGATGTGATTTTAAATATGAATGTTCTTATAGTTGACATACCACCACATTATGGGATGTTACTATCTAGAAAGTGGAGTGCTTCAATGGGAGGTAGTATACAAAGTGATTTATCATATGCTACTTTCAACATTAATGGAAGTAATGTTAGAGTGTCAAGAGAGGGTAGGACTCCTCACATGATTGAGTGGTATGAAGACACTAACATTAATTACTATGTTGATATGGATATGGAGAACTTTAGAGTACAGAGGAGTGGTCATCATCATCAGAGTGAAAACATAGATCCTCTAGTTAAAGAATTGACTATACAGAATGATGGTTTATGGAAAATGTATTTTGATGGAGCTTGATCAAAAGAAGGGTCAGGAGCTAGTGTATTACTGGAATCTCCACCAGGTACAACTTTCAAATATTATTTTTTTCTAGTCTTTCAATGTACAAACAATACAACATAGTATGAGGATTTATCTTTAGGGCTAGAAATTGCCATTCAACATGGAATAAAATGTTTAAAAGTTTATGGTGATTCTGAATTAGTGGTAGGCCAAATAAGATTGAAATATGTAGTTAAAATGATAGATTAAAGATGTATAAATATGCTATTTGGGATCAAATTAAAATGTTTGATGCCTTTGATATAAGTTGGATAGAAAGGTCAAAGAATATAATAGCATATTTCTTAGAAAATGTTGCTTTGAAAACTAATGATCAAACTTTACATGGGGTATCAATACTTGAAGTAAAGACAAGACCAGTTGTCCCAGATAATATATACAACTGGAAATTTTTTCAGGATGACCAAGATATTTTGAGATTTATTCAGTTTCTGGACCATTATGAGAATCAATACATAGATTGCAATACCTTATTGGAGAACAATAATGGTAAAGATCATGTCTTAGGAAATGAGGTCCAATTGAGTTCCAATCAGATTCCTAAGGGTCTAGTTGAACTTGAGGCATTGTTCAGTAGTCAAAATGATCACTCAGCAAAAATAAGAAATTTTAAGGTTGAGGACTTGGAGGAAATTAACTTAGGATCATAAACCAGTCTCAAGTTTTTTACATTGGAAAAGGTTTAGATTCCCATATACAGACAAATTTGATTAAATTATTGAGAAAATATAAGCATGTTTTTGCATGTTCATATGAGGATTTAAAATCTTATAGGGAAGAAATTTCCAACATGAGATCCCATTAAAATCAGAGGTGAAACCATTTAGGAAAAAATAGAGGCCTATTAATCCTTACGTAGCTCCTAAGATGCAGCAAGAGTTGATGAAATTAAAAGATGTTGGGATTATCTAGCCTATCAGACACTCAACATGGGTTTCAAACTTGGTACCAGTAAGGAAAAAAAATGGTGACATCAGATTATGTGTGGATTTCATAAATTTAAATATTGCCTCACTAAAAGATAACTATTCTTTACCCAACATGGAGGCAATGTTACACAAAGTGACTGGCTGTGAGCTGCTATCAATGATGGATGATTTCTCAGGCTACAACCAAGTTTTAGTTAAGGAATTAGAGCAGTACAAGACTGCATTTACCACTCCTTGGGAAACTTATGTCTATATTAGAATGTCATTCAGACTGATAAATGCAGGAGAACATTTTCAAAGGTCCATGGATGTTTCTTTTAAGGAATTCATTGACTTGTTCATGGTAATTTATCAAGATGATCTAACTGCATACTCTAAGAAAGCTGAAGATAATTGTGAACACCTAGGTAAAATTTTCAATAAAACTTTAGAATTTGGTGTTTCATTAAATTCTAAGAAATGTCATTTTGCAGTACAGGAGGGAAAGTTGCTGGGACACATAGTGTCTCAATATGGAGTAAGAATAGACCTAGAAAGAATAGAAGCAATCCAGAAGGTCATTGCTCCAAAAAACTTAAAGGTGTAACCACCTAAATTTGGTTTGTTCCAACTATGGACCCCATTTTTCCTAAGTGTGATCATACCCTCAATTATGTCCAAATGACCCTATTACTGCTTGGCATAATTCTTCAAATCAATTTAATGTCCTAGGTGATTTTTATCACTAATTTATATTAACTATTATAGCCATATAATTCAAATCAATTTCGACTAATCAAATCAAATCAAAATCAAACATGGCTATAGTATTTAATCATAAAGGAATTAAATAAATCCCTAAATCAATTACCCACTTGCAAAATAACCTATTCCCCTAGCCTATTTAATTTAAATAAAATGGCTATAGTCCCCTAATTATTAAAAAGCAATTTCATTGTTTAAATAATTAATTTCTATATTTCTAAATGAATTAAATAAGTTTATTTCATTTATTAATATTCCCCTAAACCCCAACCTAACCTATCTCAACCACTTCTACCCTGGGTTCTAACCCTTCTCAACCCATTCACCCTTGCTAATCTAATCTTAATCCTAAATTCTACCCTAACCACCTCATAATGTTGTCACATTCCATTAAGAAATTCTTAGCAACTCAACCCACTTGAGAAAGTCCACTTTCTCAAGCTGGACTTTCTTAAGGTCCACTTTATCAAGCCACTCTCTTACACTCTACCTTGCTTCTTTAAGGCTTTCATTAATGCCTTATTATTGAAGATGCCTTAAGCCTATCTCTCCCATGCCTTATTAATTCCTTGGGCATTAATGGCTCTTACACCTCCATTAATGAGCCCCTTCACTCATTAATTCACCTTGTCCCCCCTCTCTCTCTCTCATTCTTCTATAAATAGAGGCCATTTTTGAGATTAAAGGAGCCTTCACCATAGATTATAAATGCATTGTTATGCTGCTAGATTAATGTTAGAATCATATTTCACTTATTATCTCATGCTTTTGCATTGTTAAATATTCATATGCTTAGAGCTAGAATGCTTGTTTTTCATCATTTTAGCTTGTTTTAATCTAAAAATCCTTCATGCTAGGTTGTATATGTCACTGCTTATAGCATATTCTAAGGGCTTATATGGTATTAATTACACTCCTAGTTAACAGGAAATAGGTCGATATTAGTGGGTTTTATATGCTTTATCTAACCATTTTGAACTAATGGAATGACTTATTGAGTGTTTGTGTCTTTGTCAACAGGTTCCCAAATACACACGCTCATTTTTGGCGCCCACCGTGGGGCCCGATTTTCAACTTGGCCTCATTTTCTAACACTTTTTGCCAATTTGCATGCTCAGGATTCGGACACAAAATAATTTTTACCCATTCAGAATTATATCTGGGATACACCATTGCATCGCAGAAAAGTTGGATCGCATCCAGGATTTCCTGGATCATTTTTGGTTTTGGCTCGCATCTGGTGAGCATTAGATCATATTTGGTAAGAAAACTCACATACCAGATACTACATCACATTCAGTAGGATTTTAGAATCACATCTGGTTTGAAAGCTTGTGTATTTCATTTGACTAATCCTAACATTTTGACAAAGTGATGTTTGTGGTATTTTGCAGCTTGGTAAGTGTTTGCAGGGTATATTTGGAGGTTTTTGAGGTGTTGCACCAAAAATATACTAACTTGGTTTTATAGGTTACCAACCCCCATCTTGACTTCTATTTTATTTTATTTCCAAAATTAAAGACCATTTTTCCACTTGATAAAACAACTAGATATTATGCTCTTTTCCTCTTGAGGAGAATCAGAAAATCGGATGTTGTCTTATCATTTGTGATAAAATTGGGGGTAAATGAACAAACAAACACATCGTTTAATTCAATTTGGGATAGTAACTGAACAAAACAAAGAATTAAATATGTGGGTTAATTGAAAAATTTCAATCATATAATTGCTTTTGGAAATAAAAAATTGAACAACACAAATCACTAAATCAATGTGGTAATTGAACAAGGAAAATTTCCCTTTCAAAGCATCATGTTTTCTTTAAAATAGGAACAAATTAAATCAAGCTCAACATAGCTTGAGGGAAAGAACCTTTATTTTAAGTGCTTTGGGAGAAAATGACATGGACTAGGAGAGTATGCTCTTCTTCTTTTGAAGAATCAAAAATCTAGAAATCCTAAGCTCGCCAATCTTGGTTACCATATCATTTAAACAGTATAGGGCTTGCCAATTGAGGAAAAAATCTCCCGGGAATGACCCAAGTGAGGACAGGTCTTACGCTGACCCTTCCAACTCACTATAAATAGTTGCTTCCTCATAGGCCAAAGCCTCGAAAGATGGAACTGGTTTTTTTCTTGAAATTTTGACATCATTCCTTGAACATATCAGGGTATATAGAGAGCAGAGCCACTTGAATCTTGCTTGCGAGACTATATATATTCAGGTACTCATAGGGCTATACACCTCAATTTTAAATTGTGCAATTCTATGGGGGACAATTTTGAATGGATTTCCCAATAATCTACAACAACTTCAACTAAAAGAATACCCGATTCATCCCTGAAAGGGTGATAATCTTTGTGCAAGGAAAAAAGTAATTTCTCCAAGACACTCGTCATATCGTGCCCTCACTTGCATTTAGAGTCAGCTAATACGGCATCATGACTGGAGCCATTGTGTGCTTCATGATGGTTGTATTCTGATTAGCATTTGAGAGTGTACCTAAGTCAACGAGCAAAGATTTTCATCCTCCACCTTGAAAATAGGACAAAAAGAGTGTTTGTTTCACCCCTTGACAAAGCAAAACTGTTTGACGTGTTCTAAAGATCACTAAAAAGATAAGCTCCTCAAAACAATCAACAAATTTCAAAACCTGGAGTACAAGTATTTTTCACATCTTACGACACCTCTTAATGAAATCTAGAAACAAACACCTTCATGCACCTCGAAGATGAATTTTTCAAAACTTACCCAAACTGACAAAGACATCATAAAATTGTATCTTGTTTTTCTTGAGTCGTATCCCATATTTAGGATCGTATCTGGGGTATAGGATCATATTTGGTCAGCAAGAAGTCATATCCAGATTCTAGGATTGTATCTAATATCATCAAAGGCTCGCATCTAGGAGCTCGCATTCAGGTTAGTGGGCATTTCTAGCAGTTTTTCTTGGGAAGTCTCAGTTGCTTAGGATACCCTTTTTTCTCATTAGCTGGTTCTTTTTGTCTCCTCTGGTCTCCCTATTTTTATTTCAAAAACCTTTCAAAATGTCCACCTTGCATGCTTAGTTAGTCTTTCACAATCAGTTCAATACATGTGGTCTAGCCATTTTCTATCAACAACTTGGTTCACAACTCACTATCAAAGCATTCTAACCCTCTGACACTGGAATCATTTACATCCACTGACAACAAATAGTTACTTCTACCTAGACACACACACTTGAATGATCTGAGAACCTTACTGGCACTATTGGGAAACATTGACGAAGTTGAGGAACAAACTTCATGGTTAACACAAGACGCAACCAGTACACAACTAAAGGATCAAAAGTGCCTCCTAAAACACCACACTTCCAAGAAGAAAATTCTCACAGTTCCCTTTTTTATCTAGATTCACCTCCAATGGATAGCCACACTAACGAATGGAGTAAGGACTTTGAGGGTTATAATGATGGCAAACAAGCACAATCCGAAGGCATAGAAGAAGAAGAAAGACCCAAGTTTGAACATAATCCGTTTGGGTCAGATAGTGAAGAAGAGATCCCTGAAGATGAGTATGAGAAACTCAAACAAAGTAAAAGGATCCACAAGCTATTGGAAAGAATAATTAATGATGACAAAGAAAAGTACTTCCTCCATCTAGCATGCTCAGGTGTCAAGCTACCGAAGGATTATAATGTGGATGACCTCAAAGAAAAGGAGGTACCAAAATCGATATCTATTCTCACCAAACAGCTCAATCTAATGTAAAAAGAGCTCACCAACCTCAAACAAGAGAAGGACAAACCTAAAATGAAATACTCTTTGGACGCCATTTGTCCATTTCCTTTCAATAAAAGTATCACTATGGTCCTATTTCCTCCCAACGTGGTACAACCTAAGTATGAAAAGTACATAGGAGAAACTGATCCACATGACCATGTAAGAGAATTATATGCTCTAAGCATTGATTACATGCACAAACCCACTTACCTTATGCGATTGTCTCCAGGAAGTCTAGGAGGTAGTGCCATGGAGTGGTTTTCAAAATTGAATCCTAAGGTCAAAACACTCAAGGAGTTGATGCAATGGTTCATTCAACATTACTCCTACAACATCCAACATGATATAACCATGATGGACCTATGCAATACCAAATAGAAAATTGGAGAATCCTTCACACACTTCCTACAAAGATGGAGGAAGATTTTTGCATGATATTCAAGGGTCATTCACGAAATAGAAAAGATGGAAATCTTTGTCAATAATCTCATGCCAAAATTGAGCTATGCTCTACAAATGCAAGATTCTCCTAGCTTTGATAGGATGATTAAAAATTCCCTCCGCATTGAGGAAGTCATGGTCAAAAAGGGGGAAATCACCCTTCAAAATGAAAGCAAAGGCAGTAAATCCAACTGCAAGCCTAAGTGGTGGAAACAAAACAAAAATGTTGTTAATGATGGAGTAGTTGATGCCTCTAACATTCATTCTAAACCCGAAGCATTCAATCTCACCAATGGCATGCAAGCAAGAAAAGAGGCTAAAGTAACACCTCCCATTCCCAAGACAAACAATGATAATGAAAAAGGATGCACATGGACTTCAAAACCCCAAAGAACATTCACTCCTTTGGGGGAACCTCTTGAGACCATCTTAAAAACATTGGTAGATAACAAAGTTCTTACGATTCCTGATTCTAAACCATGGGAACCGATGGTCAAACCCAGATGGTGGGATGATAACTCCTATTGTATCTTCCACAAAAACAAGGGATACAAGACTAATAATTGTCTCAAACTAAAACATGTTATCCAAGACCTCATTGAAGGAGGTAAGATCAAGGTAGATGGACATACTACCAATGAGGACCATACGACATTTAACAAACCCTTCCCTAATTATAATCAAGGGGAAACATCTAAAGGGAAAAGTAATGAGGTAAATTACACCTATTCCAAGAGTGACAATGTGATCAATATGCTCAATATCAAAACTAAACCCATCAACGTGGTCATGATTAAAGGAGCCTCATCCTCCTCAAATTTAGTCACATGGAGCCAAGCACAGGTTACAATCAAGGGACCTCCAAAACTGACATCCACATCAAAGGTTCCTATTATAAATATTCCTAAACCAATAGAAAAACACGTGGTCACTATCCCTGGAGTGAAATATGACTTGGTAGACCAATTAAAACAAACCGCTACAAAAATTTCCATCTTCAAATTGCTCAAGATATCCACTGTGCATAGAGAAATCCTAGAACAAGCCCTATACGCTGCTAATGTTCCAAAGGATATTGATATAGACAAGTTCCAAGTGATGGTCAATCACATCTCAACACCACACTACCTCTCTTTTTCTGAAGAGGATGACAAGTCATTGACCCATCCACATAATCAACCCCTTCATATCAAAGTTCTTATTCATAAATCCCATGTTAGACGTGTATTGATAGATGGAGGTGTAGGATTAAATATCTGTACACTGGATCTCGTCAAGAGACTAGGTCTCTCTGAATAAACAATTAACACTAGAAACAAGATAACCATCAAAGCATATGATGAGGAAGAAAGATCCTCCAGGGGTCTCATTGCTCTACCTATCAGAGTTGGAAACATTGAAAGGAATGTTATATGTCAAGTTCTGGATCTACCATTTGCCTACAACATTCTACTAGGTAGACCATGGATTCATGAGATGCAAGCTATACCATCCACTTATCACCAATGCATCAAGTTCCCACATAATGGGATAGAAGTGACGATTCCTACGAATGCCAACTACACTTGCAACAATATCAAAGCAGGTAGCATGATCCCACACAACAAAGAGGTTATGGACGTAGTTTTTTGTGAGACTACCAAGGACATGGTTATGAAGAGTTTTAGAAAAACTTTTAAACTCGAAGAAATAGGTATGGGAGAGTACAAGCTGGACTTGACACCTTCACTAACAGAGCTTCCAATATCACTGAGATCCTATCGAAAACCGTCATCAACATTCACACCTCTCCTACTCAAGGAGCCAAAAGTACACAAGGCAACTGGCATGATAAAGGAATCCACATCTTCTTTAGATAACACAGAAGAATAGGCAGTCTTGAACTGGCTTTACAAGGGAGAATGAGTGGACTCTGAGGTCAAACATGTGAAGATATCCCTAGAGCAGTATGGAACGGGATATTATTTCCTCAAACAAATGGGTTACAAAGGAAAAGGGCCTCTAAATGACATAGGACAAGGGGTCATTGAACCCATACCCATGGAGTTCTGCCTCAATAGAGATAAAATAGGACTGGGCTTTAATACTCAATCCAACAAACCTACTTCAAAGCAGAGTCCACCTTCTGAAATAAGGAGTGATAAAACAGATGAGATAGTATCAGAACCATGGCCTTACGAGAGATTACTACATATTGGTACAAAGAATCCTAAATATAAAGGAGAATACTACATACCTAGCTTTGAGGTACCCCAAGATCTTCACACTCTGTTGCTAGCACAACCTCCCATTCAAGAGGTAGGAGACACCATAGCTACAATCACTCAAGAGGAACCCCGGCCACAAAATTTACATCCTAATTGGGGGAAATTAGTCACAATTTCACATGTTCTAGATCTACCTCACTTTGATCTACAAGTAGCTAATCGAGTCCATCAAATAAACATTGCTGAATATTTGGATAGATCTGATGACAATGTCACAGACTCTCATGAATATGAGTGGGATTGGCTATCTATTTCCTCCGAGGAAATTGGGATAGATACAATTCACATGTTTGTAGCTTTCTTAGCTCCTAGTAAATGACCTAACACTCATTTCAATGATACCGATCCTCCTGAAGCAGAAGAAGAGTTCCTTCCCCCGATCATTGATGGAGACACTGGTGAATACATAACTCTAGAATAATTTCATAGGCTACAAGCAAGAAGCCTCCTTTTACAAGGGGATGATGAGGAGATATCTACTAATGAGTCGCTAGAGTTTGATCCATATATAACTGACAACGACCCTTTTAACAATGATCTTACTCTTATTAATCTAAACATTGAAGATATTAACTTAATAGATCATGTCATGTCGGTTAGCAGTTGTGATGCTAACGCAATGTTGTCCTTCCTAAAATTAGACTCCCTAATATTGGTACTTCCAGACCTAATCGATTGGACTGAAATAGATCCCACTCCTATCCTTGAATTTCCCAATGACCACTCCCTAGCTTGTTACCTTAATTCTTGTGAACCTCACCCTTCTTCCACCAATGCAAGGAGTGATAACATGTCACAGGAGGATATCAAGTTTCTTAGTCACAAATTCAAAAATAAAAAGAAAAAGTGGACTGATGGTGAAAACCACTCTGTGGTAGTATCAGATCCCAAAATAGTAAAGAAAAAGGACATATCCAATGGTGAAAACCTCTCATAGGCACCAAAGGATGAGACTCTTGATATCCTCCCTAAACACTTTCAGGAAAGATCTTCAGTATTGATTGAGCCAACATAGCCAGTGAGCTTGGGCACTGTTGAAAATCCTCAGATAGTTCTTCTAGCACAATCTTTATTAGAAGAAGAGAAGGTATAGTTCACAGAGTTCCTAAGAGAGAAGAAGATCAACTTTGCATGGTCTTACACTGATATTCTAGGGCTAGATCCTAATCTCATTATGCACCACTTATCTATAGCTCCTGGGATCAAGCCGGTGAAACAAAAACTTAGAAAAATGCTTCCTCATGTTGCATTATTGGTGAAAGCAGAATTGGAAAAGTTGTTGAAAGATGGATTTATTTGAGTCATTGCCTATGCAACATGGATCTCCAATGTAGTTCCTATCTCTAAATCCAATAAATCTATTAGGATCTGCACAAACTTTAGAGACCTCAACAAAATGATTTCCCTCTACCAAATATTGACATGAACATAGACCTTATAGCTGGCTTTCTGATGTATTCATTAATGGATGGATTCTCAAGCTATAATCAAATCAAGATCACCCCTAAGGATGAAGAGAAAAATGTATTCACATGTGCATGGGGCACATTTTGTTGGAATGTCATGCCATTTGGGCTCAAGAATGCCAGTGTAACATATTAGAGAGCTATGACAACAATATTCCATGACATGATGCAAAAAAAATGGAGGACTATGTCGATGACACACTGGATAAATCCAAAGAAAGAGGTACTCATATTGCTAATTTAAGAAATATATTGGATCAAATGGAATAGTTCCAACTCAGGCTCAATCCAAAGAAATGTGCCTTTGGGGTCCAATCAGGCAAGCTCCTAGGATTCATAGTTTCAGCAATGGGAATCGAGGTAGATCCTGCGAAGGTAAAGCTATTCTAGAGATGACTCCCCATGTAATATCAGTCAAATGCAGACACTACAAGGGAGACTCTAGTCTATCAAGAGATTTATTTCCCAACTTGCAGATAAGGCACAACCCTTTACTAAGTTACTACATAAAGGGGTTACATTCAATTGGGATGAACACTGCGAATCAAACTTCAGAGAATTGAAGGGGTACCTGGCTACTCCACCTATTCTTATGGTGCCTATTCATGGAAAGCCCTTACTCCTATACATTTCAGCTACAACTACATCCCTAGGAGTATTGCTAGCACAAGAGGATGAAACAAAGAAAGAGCGAGCTATCTACTACATTAGCAGAACTCTAGTCACTTATGAGCTCAATTATATCATTATTGAAAAAGCATGCTTAGCAGTCATCTTCGCATCACAAAAATTGAGACACTAAATGCTCTCTCATACAGTCAAGCTCATTGCTAAGATCAATCCTCTAAAGTATCTTTTGAGTAGAACAGCATTAACAGGATGTTTGGCAAAATGGGTCCTAATTCTAAGTGAGTTGGACATTGAGTATGTCGAACGGAGAGCTATCAAAGGACAGGTACTTGCAGATCAATTGGCTGATTCACCGCTCTAGGATGATGAACCATTACTAATTTAATTTCCTGATGAAATAATCATTCATCTCATTGAACATCCATGGAAGATGTACTTTGACGGTTCATTTACTCAACAAGGATCTGGAGCAGGGGTCCTCTTCATAACTCCGCAAGGATACAAGATTCCCAAATCTTACAAATTAATGTTTCCATGCACTGGAAATATCTCTGAATATGAAGCATTGGTCAATGGCCTCAAGCTCACCATGGAATGGAAGATCATTGAGTTACATGTATATGGTGACTCCCAGCTAATTATCAATCAAATCAATGGGGAGTATCAAACAAGAGATGAAAAGTTGATGCCCAATAAGAAACTAGTTGATGATCTGAAGAAATACTTTGGCTTTGTCACCTTCCAGCAGATACCAAGATCAAAGAACAAAGCTACAGATGCTATGGCTACCTTGGCATCCATGTTACAACTGGAGGAGCATCAATTCAGCTATGACTTCTTGGTGGAAGAAATATCCTATCCTGCCTTTTCCAATCTGGAATACCAGGTAATATGTGCCTTGAATACCCTAGATCAATCTCGATATGCCAGTATCATTGCATACCTTTCATACCTAACCATTCCCACCAATCTATCTAGAAATGAAAAAATATCCCTGATTAGGAAAAAATCGCATTACGTCCTCATAACTAATAACCTATATCGACGTAGTCTCAATGGTAAACTTCTTTGGTGTTTAGAACTTGAAGAGTCTGATCTAGCATTAAAATATGTCCACGAAGGTGTATGTGGATCACACTCAAATGACTTTTCACTAGCTAAGAAATTGCTCAAAGTAGGCTATTATTGGCCTACCATGGAGAAAGATGCTATTCAATTTTCAAAATCATGTCTTAAATGCCAGACACATGGGAACCTTATCCATGCTCTTGCCAGAGAACTCATACCTTTCATAACACATTGGCCATTTTAGCAATGGGCCTTTGACTTGGTTGGACAAATATATCCCAAATCTTCAAATGGACACAAGTTTATCATTATGGCCACTGAGTATTTCACAAAGTGGGTCAAGGTTGTGCTGCTAATCAAAGCCACTGGAAAATAGGTGGCTATGTTCATTCTAAACTACATTATTTGTAGATACAAGATACCCTCTTCAATTGTGACAGACAATGGGGGCCAATTTAAAAATCAAGACATTGATGACCTCTGTGAACAGTTCCATATCACTCAACATTTCTCCTCAGTCTATTATCCTCAAGGTAATGGACAAGCTGAGGAATCAAACAAAAATATTCTCAAGATCCTACACAGAACTGTGAGCAAGTCTGGCAGAGACTGGCATTTACAATTGAATCCGACACTATGGGCCTATAGAACAAGCATCCAAAAACCAACTCAAGCCATGCCATTTTCTCTAGTCTATGGCACTGAAGTAGTATTACTTATTGAGGTTGAAATTCCATCTTCACAGATATCTTTACAAGGACTAGTTACTGATGAGCAGTACCGCATTGACTAGGTAAATTCTCTAGACCTACTAGATGAGCGCAAGCAACAAGCATTTGATCACCTCAAAGTGTATCAAGAAAGGATGTCCAAAGGTTACAACAAGAAGGTCAAACCATGCAAGTTTGAGGTGGGAGACCTTGTCCTAAAAGAAAATCCTAAGAACTAGCCTAACAAAGAGCAGAAAGGAAAGTTTGAACCTAACTAGCTGGTACCATATGTTATCACTGCTACTTTCGAGACTGGAGCTTATCAATTAGCTACACTTGAAGGAGATGTTCTTCTAGATCCTATTAACACTCTACATTTGAAGCAGTTCTACGCTTAATGTTTTGCTAGCAGAGCCTGTACAATAAAAAGTTCTGGAAAAATACCAAAAACATTCAGAATATTGATCTTGAAGAAATCCATAAATAGTGGAAAAAGACCTACAAAATGGGTATCCTTGGTGAAAACCTGGTAAACAAGCACCTTGATACTACAAAAACATTCAAAAAAAAGCAAAAATAGAAAAAAATTGAAAAAGAAGAAAAAGTGCCTCAATGAGCACCTGGTAAAACAGGCATCTTGGTAGCAAAAAGAAAGAAAAAAAAGAATCTTTCCAAGTGGTGAAAACCTGGCAATTAGGCGTCACTTGTGTTCTGTGCTCCATCTATCAATACACTACTGATACTAGGCCTTCATTTCTTTTCCTATGCTCATATGCTAACTTCATCTTCCTAAATGACTATCTTATCCTGGCTTGGGATTTTTCTATCTTTACGTCCTAGGAATAGGTCATTTTTCACTAGAGGCATCTTTGTTGGCATAGTTAGTTGTGGTTGCTAGGTTTCTCTAAGCTGGTTTGCCTCATGGACATAATATTTCTTTACACATGCAAAACAATGTCACTTCCCAACAACAATGATGTCTTTTCAAAACATGGGACATGACATTTACATTCACAACATTCCTACAAGACTATACAGGTTTGCAAACATGAACGGATTATCCTATCAATGCACAGACATGGAACACCATATTGCTTATATTCCAAATTTTCTGATTGATGAATCTTTACTGTGTTTTACATATGGATGAACAAAGTAATAATTAACACAAAGTTTTCTAATGGTTTGATTATGATTCTTTTATGTCCTGATGATGTTTTCAACTAGGGGCATCTAAGTAATTATAAATTTTATTTGATTGATTCTCAATTGATGATTTATTATATCTTCTTAGTTACTCAATGATGTCTGAGCAAAGATAAAGAGTCGCAAGGATAGGGGGCATAATGTTTTCTTGAATTTCTATGTATGGTGATTATTTTATATGATCCTATAAATTTCACCTAACTTGGATGTTTATGGTAAGAGCTGCCACTATGGGTGGATAGTTGCATATATCTCAATCTTTGTTATGTGTAAACTATGGTAAGTTTGACATGATTTCCTTGTCTATTTTTTGATCCAGATTCTTACTAAGGTATACAAATCATAATGTACCCAAGGATATGAATTTTCAAGGTCATTGCAGGTTCAATATCTTTCCTTACTCAGAATCTGGTATATTAAAAGGAAGGTGACTATTTTATTATCCTAGCTTCTATGCCTTGATGCCTAAGTCTATTTCTGACATTTCAATAAAATATAGTATTCATACTTTCATAATATCAGTGGGTATTAGTGATGGTTGTACTATCCGATGGTATGCTTTCCAAAAGTGCCCAATGATGATAAAAATGTTGCAATATTGGCTAAATCAGTGACAAGTCCTAAGAGTCTTCATATAGCTGCATTTAGAGATTGCATGATACATTTATTCAACAAAATAACAACATAAGGAATTTTAAAAAAGCAAAAATGGTTTTCTATCTTCTTCTAAAAATCAAGATTAATTACATCATCTATATTACTAATATTAATATCATTGTACATCCATAACATACATTTTGCATTCATTGAAAAGCATAAACTGGAAAATACAAAAAAAAAGCATCCATGTATTGCATTTTTCCTTTTTCATCCTAAGTGCATCCATACATCTATTTTGTATAACTAAAAAATCAAAAAGAAACATACATTTGCATTTTCACATAGGTATCATTTACAACATATTTATATCAGTAATGACTCTTCACATCCAAAACATAAAATGATGTTATCATCTGCAAAATTAACTCATCGTGAGACCAAGATATCATCACATGTGCAACACATTACATTTACCACATCTATGTAAGCAAAGAGAACTCATGAAACATGTCAGAATCTAGAAACTGCATTAGATATATATCATCATAAACATGGTCCAAATCAAAGAATAAAGAGTATCAGTGAGCATACAGTGTATTAGTGACCATACAGTGTATCAGTGAGCATAAAGAGTATCAGTATGCCAAAAAAATAATTAGATATATATATGAATGTAATGTACAAAAGAGGGGATCTCAACAGGATCCAAATATACATGTATAATCTCAAAATGAAAAAAAATGATACAACAATGTCAGCTCTGTCCTGCCCCCTCTCCCTGATCAGGAGGAGGAGGAGGAGGTGGTGCAAAAGGTGCTAATGGAGGTGGCATGGCCCCCTCTGACTGCTAGGCCACTTGAGAAAATGTGGGAGCTCTCTATCCCTATGGCACTATGGCACGATATAGGGTGTAATAGTATGTAGCCCTCTATCCCTAATGGACTATTGTGCAGGCATGTGCATCCCTCTCTGCCCTGAGCCTCTCCATCTGCCTCTCTCGATCTAACAACAATGCATTTGATATGGCCAGCCTCGAATCTTCTACTATGGCTCTAGCCTCTAAAGCTATAATCTGAGCTCGGAGCTGCTCCCTCTCCTACTCACATCTCGACAGGGGATCTCCATCCTTGCTGGAATCCTGGTCCTATGGCCTCTCTGGTGGCCCCTGCTATCGCTACCTCTACTGGTCCCTAGTCAAAAATGGACCAAGATCTCTCTATGGGCCCACAAATTTGTACCTCTGCTATCTGCCTTGCCCACTACCACTTGCCACACCTGTATCCATGGCCTCTTCACCACCACCCCTATCATATCCATCATGTCCATCATCTAGGGGAGGATGCCTGCCACCATCTCTGCCACCATTGTGGCCCCCATGTCTCCGTGGAGCCTGGTCTCTCTGAGCACCCCCTCTACCCCTAGCGGGTCGGTCATCAGGATCATAATCAAGTGGCTCCTCTATACGAGGAATTATCTCCTTGGGCATAGTAAATCATGGAAAGGGATACTAGAGCATCTCGGCAGCATACCCATTTGACACCCCTGCATCCTCAACATCTTGGCGAAGGTCCCAGTCTACTACCAACATATCTCAGATCTCCTGCGATGCAATCTCATAAGTCAGCTGTGCACCCCATAGGGATGCCTCATTTTGGATATGCGCATATACTGCCACATCCTCTATACGGCCCTATCGCTGCCCATACTATCTCAAAACTCTGGTAATCAAGAAGCACTCTATAATGTATCTGGTCCGACCTATCAGATATTTTCTTTGACACAAGAAGGGAACCTATCGAGCATTAGAAGTCCATACCTCATAGTCTAAATAAGGTTTCCAGATGACCTCTATCATGTCATCAAAAAGGTAGTGCTAGTACTCAAACTTGCCTAGATGGGGCTACTATAAGAGGCCTGCATACATATATACATAGGGTTGCTTAGGTTCCCTATACCTATCTACTATCAACCATGTGACAGGGATGTTCTCCCATGCCCAAATCTAAAGAATCAGTATACCCACAGTCATGCTGCGGGTATGGTGGTACACAATCTCATGAAGCTCTCTATACTAATGTGTGAGTATGTAGCTCCCCCAAGAAAAATGACGATGGTGGGAAATCATTTGCTCCACCATCCTCATCTAGCCTACCAGAAATCCATGCTGACCTCTATCTAGCATGAGGATGCCACCTACCAATCTAGCTAAATACATAGCTAGTCAATCATGGTGATTGACCATATAATCCCATGAAAAATATCTCCTGTCTATGGTATCATCGTGAAAGAATCATCTTGCTGTCCCAATCACTACGCCAAATCTAGACTCAAAAAATATCTCATGACCAACCATCAAAATGTGGAGTATCCTCCAGACATCCTCTAGTGTCACAGTAATCTCTCCAGTAGGAAGGTGGAAGGTGTTGTGCTCAGAATGTCACCTCTCAGCCAGAGCAATCAAGAACCCCCAGTTTACCCTGATCTCGGGTAAACCCATCAAAGAGTGCAATCCACAACAAATCATGGTGGTCTACTCATCATCTAACAAACGACCAGACAATGCAAGAACCCACATCGGATAAATGCTGTGAAATGCGACTACCTCAAATTGGGCCTGATTTTTGATAACACAATGAAACATCAGCATTCTATCTACAACAAGGGGCAGAATCCTACTCTTCTAAAGTTATTCAAAGTTCACAAGACACAAAATCATCCAAACTTTCAAAAATTTAAGTCTTCTACCAGATGCGATCTTGGAAATACAGGAAGTGATTGCGTATATGGGATTCAATCCCTAAAAAATGGGATGTGATCCAAAATGCAAAGGTGAGATCCTAGAAATATAGGATGCGACCCCCTAATGGGTTTCCTAATAAAACAAGGCTAAAACTAAGGTATTGGATGCAATCCAGGAAAACCCAGATGCGACGCAAAAATCTAGGAAACCCAGATATGAGCCAGAAAAACCCAGATGCGAGTCGGGATTGACAGGATGCAATCCAGAATCCTGGATGCGATCCTAACTTCAAATGACTCTAAAATACACAAAAATACATGAAAATCAAAAATGAAAAATTCACAAGGTAGTTTATCGAGCACTTACCGGCGGTGGGTATTCGACTGGTCGCTGGTGTCGGTGGCTCATCTCGAATCGTTACTTCCTCATGGGGACTACCATCTTCGATGTAGAGCTCTCTGAATTTCTATGGAGGAATGTGAAAATGAATAGTGAAATGGTAATTTTGGAGGCTTATATGGGTCTTTTGAGACATTTAGGGTTTCTGAAACTCCTCCCGGACAACTCCAGATTCATTTCTATTCTCTTTTTACTCACTCGGGAACCAAATTGAAGGTATCTATGATGTTTTCAGTAGCACAACTTCATTTTTTGTGACAGTTTTGAAAGTTGTGACTTTGCTTCATTTGCTCCCCACATTGGTGAATACTACACATTTTATTATACATCTTTTTCTAAACATCATTTTATCAGCCTTATCACTCATATTTTCAAGTAATTAACTTGGTAATTGTGTGTTTATTTTTAAACACACATTCTTCTAATCCACTCTTGCTTGCCCTATCGCTTCCTGTAAGTGTTTTTTTCTTTTTCACTGAGGGATTTTATTCTTTTCCTTCGATTTCATTCTCGAGGGGGCATGATCACACTATCATCAAATAATTTTTTTCTTGAAACAACATCAAAATGACTTCGTTATCAAACAAACTAGGGGCATAACAGTTTCCTTGACTAAAGTCAGAACTGTTGGATAGAAAGCTTTGGTTCTCATAAGCTAGATATCTTATGTTTCCTCATTTTAGAAGATTTTTAAAGCTCCTAGTAGCTTCATACTGGCTTTTGGATGAAAACCAAGTTCAAAATCAGTATTATCAATTTTTGGATGACAACCAAGTTCAAAATTGGTATTTTTAAAATCTTTTATTGATCTTTGGATGACAACCAAGTTCAAAATAAATTCTATCAGTTTTGTTTGATCAAGTGCGGGACTAATCTTATCAACATTTTGTTCGACAACCAAGAACGGGATTCTCAATCTTTCTGAAGTAAAAAATGAAAACTTTCTTTGTATCAATGCACTGCTCGCACATCAATTCAAAGAGGGGAAAATGTAACCACCTAAATTTGGTCTATTCCAACTATGGACCCTATTTTCCCTAAGTGTGATCATACCCTCGATTATGTCCAAATGACCCCGTTATTGCTTGGCATAATTCTTCAAATCAATTTAATATCCTAGGTGATTTTTATCACTGATTTATATTAACTATTATAGCCATATAATTCAAATCAATTTCAGCTAATCAAATCAAATCAAAATCAAACATGGCTATAGTATTTAACCATAAAGGAATTAAATAAATCCCTAAATCAATTACCCACTTGCAAAATAACCCATTCCCCTAGCCTATTTAATTTAAATAAAATGGCTATAGTCCCCTAATTATTAAAAGGCAATTTCATTGTTTAAATAATTAATTCCTATATTTCTAAATGAATTAAATAAGTTTATTTCATTTATTAATATTCCCCTAAACCCCAACCTAACCTATCTCAACCACTTCTACCCTGGGTTCTAACCTTTCTCAACCCATTCACCCTTGCTAATCTAATCTTAATCCTTAATCCTACCCTAACCCACCTTCTAATGCTGTCACATTCCCTTAAGAAATTCTTAGCAACTCAACCCACTTGAGAAAGTCCACTTTCTCAAGTTGGACTTTCTCAAGGTCCACTTTCTCAAGCCACTCTCTTACACTCTACCTTGCTTCTTTAAGGCTTTTGTTAATGCCTTATTAATGAAGATGTCTTAAGCCTATGTCTCTCCCATTCCTTATTAATTCCTTGGGAATTAATGGCTCTTACACCTCCATTAATGAGCCCCTTCACTCATTAATTCACCTTGNTGCCCCCCCCCCCCCCGCTCTCTCTCTCATTCTTCTATAAATAGAAGCCATTTTTGAGAGTAAAAGAGCCTTCATGATAGATTGTAAATGCATTGTTATGCTGCTAGATTAATTTTAGAATCATATTTCACTTATTATCTCATGCTTTTGCGTTGTTAAATATTCATATGCTTAGAGCTAGAATGCTTTTTTTCATCTTTTTAGATTGTTTTAATCTAAAAATCCTTCATGCTAGGTTGTATATGTCACTGATTATAGCATATTCTGAGGGCTTATATGTTATTAATCACACTCCTCCTAGTTAGTAGGCAATAGGTCAATATTAGTGGGTTTTATATGCTTTATCTAACTATTTTAAACTAATGCAATGACTTATTGAGTGTTTTTGTCTTTTTCAACAGGTTCCCAAATACATACGCACAAAAGGTAGTTCAATCTTTCTTAGGAAAGATTAATTTTGTCAGAATATTTATAGCAAACTTTGTAGAAATTGTCAAACCTATTATAAATTTTCCGAAAAAGGATGCAAAAGTTAATTGGAATGAAGAGTCTCAAATGGCATTTGAAAGAATAAAGAAGGCAGTGCAAGAGGCTCCTATTCTGAAATCACCTGATTATAGTAAGCCCTTTTCTTTATTTTCATTTGCATCTTTTCACATAATTGCTATTGTTTTACTACAAAAAGATGAAGAAGGATTTGAACATCCACTAAAAACATTGACTGAAGAATCAATAATCTATCATAGGTAATACCTGCCTGAGTTTGTGGAGCTCAAAAAAGAAGGAGTTGATAATAGGTATCCCCAGTGTTATCAAATACCTCATCAATTAGCCTTTATCTTGCATAAAAGGAGTTTGCATCCCTGTATATAAGTATACTATCATTTTAAGGTTGTGCTACAAGAAAAAGTGCTAAGAAATTGGCAACTCCATTGGGGACTGGGTATAATTAATTGTGTCTAAGAAGTACCTGAGAATCTAGTTGAAATAGACAAGTCTTTTAAACACTATAGATTGTAAAGTCTTAGTAAAAGCATTCAAAATCTCTGAGGGTTCCAAAGACAATATATTTATAGTTTTAGTTTCCAAGGTCATTTTGATAAGTATTCATTTATCCCAAACAAATATTGGGTGGCGAATCTAAAGTTAAATCTCTAAGATCAGTACAAGTTAAGAAAAAACCTTTCAAAATGAATACTAGGTCAAAAACTAGGGGGAATCCTAAAATTTCATTAGATGGAGGAATCCCATCAACTTCAAGAATGGAGATGTCTTGGAGGAAGAAAAGAAACCAAGTCAGTATAGATCAAGCTTCTCCAAGAAGCCAAGACAACACTCCTAGGAGAGAGGAGGGTAGTAATATGTTTAACTAAGAAGGTAATACTTTAGAATATGAAGAATATTTAGAAAGAAGATTAGAAACATTTGTAGCTACTTCTACTACTAGTGAAAAATAAGGAACAGATGCCATAAGGTCAGGTTCTGAGGTTCCTTCTCATAATATTTCTGAGGAGGAATGACTCATCATGAAACATCTTTCCCTCGTTCGGGAGATGAAGAGGGAAAAAGAACTTAGAAATAAAAAAAACATGAACATAAGGATGTTGAAAAAAGTAGAAGAAGATTGTCAAGACATCAAACTACAAGAAATACTAAGAGGTCTCAAAAGGACTGAGAAATACCCAACACTCACAGAGCTTCTAGTTCACAAAATTTTTAGGAAAAAGGTAAACAAAAGCTCAATGAAAGCAAAATTGAAGAGCCTAAACTTCAGAAGGCCCTAACAGAGAAAATGTCTAAATTGAATATTGACCTTGAAAGACTAATAATAGAAAAGGAAACCATGGAAAATATTCTAGAAAAATCTCAAATGGAAGCTGCAACAATAGAAATGAAGAAGAAAATAGATTTTTTGTAGTCTTCAAAATATTCTTATGCTGGAACTGAGAACACAACATCTTACAAAGAAAAAGCCACTACTTTCAAAGAGACTGATAATTTTCAAAGGAAACCATTGAACCCTGAAAGGTACAAGAAATTTAATTTTATTGGCATTCCTAGATACCCAAGTGCATTTCCAAAAGATGTGGGTGATGTAGGAGAAAATCTCCCAAAATTTATAGGTAATAATGTCATCTCTTGTGAAATACACTTAAGAAAATTCATTGATTTTGTTGATGATTTTAATATTACTCATGAAGATGTGTTGATGAAGCTTTCGATTCAGTATCTAGTAGAGGATGTTAGAGAATGGTTTAGGAGTATTTCTAAAGGCTCTATTTCTTCCATGGATGAATTAATTGAGTTATTTAAAGATCAAGATGGTGATAAGACAAATAAAGGGTTCTTACTGACTGAGTTCAATAACATCAAAAAGAACTATAATGAAGAGGTCACTCACTTCAATAGCAGATTCCAAAGAGATGCATAAATTGTTTCAAAAAATTATGCTAGATGAAGAGATACATATAGAAACTTATTTAAATGCTTTTGATTCTAAAAAAGGTTAGGATTTTAGGGATAAAAATCCAAGAACCCTCACTGATACTTATAAGATAACAGTAAATATTGAGATGAATATAAGGGTGTCTGGTAAATTAAATAGGAGAGATGATTCAAGGTTTAGTAGGAGTAACCTAAAGGAACTAGAATATAAAGAGTATAGGGCTCCTCAAAATAATAGGCCTTCCTATAGTAACACTTATAATTCTAAGAATAGAATGAAAAATCATCCTTATAGAACTCAGTTTAAGGATGGAAAGCCTATTGCTCCACCTAGAAAAGAAAAACCTGAGAACAAAACTCCAGACCCTTTGCATAAAAATGCTATCCATTTGTGTAATGATGATTTCTGGTGTGAGGCTTGTGAAGCCCCACATAACCCTGATTTATGCATTATTTCCTTAGATCTAAAAGAAAATGAAGAACACACGAATGATGAAAATGAACAATGTGATTATAATATGATAAATGCATATTCATTTCATGATGTAGACTCAGATAATGAAATTGCAAATCATGATTCATATGTTTCACAAGGAAATATAGAGATTCATCATCAACAAATTTTATCAGATAGTGAGATAGAAGAAACATATGACCATATAAGATGTTATGCACAAAATAATCAAGACCTTCCATTGGTCAGAAAGGCTTCAGAAGAAGAAAAAGAAAGAATTAATGCAGATCTGGTGAACAAAGCTACAAGAAACTATCATTTAAGGAATAGAGTACTTGGTGGTAGTGGTAATCAACCATCTGGTGTATTTATAAAAGAAAATAAAATAGACACCAAATATGTACAAAAGAAAGATGGACTTGGGCAAAGTGAAAACAAACCTAAGGTAGACATTATAACTAAAGCCATAGAGCCTATTGTTGTACAAGAAGAAAAAGAAAAGGTAGAAGAAGAAATTACTTCTTCTATTAAGATAGAAAACAAAAAATCTAAGAAAGAAGAACCAAATATGAATATATAGATTGAGGAAAATCATATTACTTTTGAAAAACCAAAGTCCTTAGATATAAAATATACTCTAGTAGACATGGGCCAATGTTTGTCTCAAATGACTGTAAAAGCTCTATTTTTAGAGATGATGAGAATCAAGGAACATAAAGAAAAGGTTCTATCACTATTAAACAGTGTGCCTATAGTGAAAATTCAAAATCTAGAAAATGTTGATAAGAGACCAAGTAACAAAGGAAAGGAAGCCAAAGTAATGATTTCTGAGATTCCTTAGATTTTCTTAAACACAACTACTTCCCCTAAGGTTGTAGAACCATTTTTCTAACACTGGTAATTAATGGAAGGATGCTTAAAAATTGTATGATTGATTCAGGAGAATCAAACACTGTCATGCTAGCGGAAATTATGAGGTCTATGGGATTACAAGTGGACACTCCTCATGGGGGATGTCAAGCAATAGATTCTAGGGAAGTCCCTGTTATTGGTACTATTGAAGCCATGCCTTACAAATTAGCAGTGTGTCCTGATGTGATTTTAACTACAAATGTTCTTGTAGTTGACATACCACCACATTATGAGATGTTACTATCTAGAAAGTGGAGTGCTTCAATGGGAGCTAGCATACAAAGTGATTTATCATATGCTACTTTCAACATTAATGGAATTAATGTTAGATTGTCAAGATAAGGTAGGACTTCTCTCATGATTGAGTGGTATGAAGACACTAACATTAATTACTGTGTTGATATGGATATAGAGAACTTTAGAGTATAGAGGAGTGGTCATCATCATTAGAGTGAAAACATAGATCCTCTAGTTAAAGAATTGACTGTACAAAATGATGGTTTATGGAAAATGTATTTTGATGGAGCTTGCTCAAAAGAAGGGTCAGGAGCTAGTGTATTACTAGTATCTCCATCAGGTACAACTTTCAAATATTATTTTTTTCTATCCTTTCAATGTAAAAATAATACAACATAGTATGAGGATTTATCTTTAGGGCTAGAAATTGCCATTAAACATGGAATAAAATGTTTAAAAGTTTATGGAGATTATGAATTAGTGTAGGGCAAATAAGATCCAAATATGCAGTTAAAATGATAGATTAAAGATGTATAAATATGCTATTTGGGATCAAATTGAAATGTTTGAAGCCTTTGATATAAGTTGGATAGAAAGGTCAAAGAATATAATGGCAGATTTCTTAGAAAATGTTGGTTTGAAAACTGATGATCAGACTTTACATGGGGTATCAATACTTGAAGTAAAGACAAGACCAGTTGTCCCAGATAATATATACAACTGGAAAGTTTTTCAGGATGACCAAGATTTTCTAAGATTCATTCAGTATATGGACCATTATGAGGATCAATACATAGATTGCAATACCTTATTGGAGAACAATAATGGTAAAGATTATGTCTTAGGAAATGAAGTTGTCCAATTGAGTTCCAATTAGATTCCTAAGGGTCTGGTTGAACTTGAAGCATTGTTTAGTAGTCAAAATGATCACTCAGCAAAAATAAGCAATGTTAAGGTTGAGGACTTGGAGGAAATTAACTTAGGATCATAAACTAGTCCTCAAGCTGTTTACATTGGAAAAGGTTTAGATTCCCATATAAGGACAAATTTGATTAAATTATTGAGAAAATATAAGCATGTTTTTGCATGGTCATATGAGGACTTAAAATCTTATAGGGAAGACATTTTCAACATGAGATCCCATTAAAATCAAAGGTGAAACCATTTAGGATAAAATAGAGGCCTATTAATCCTTTCATAGCTCCTAAGATGCAGCAAGAGTTGATGAAATTAAAAGATGTTGGGATTATATAGCCTAGCAGACACTCAACATGGGTTTCAAACTTGGTACCAGTAAGAAAACAAAATGGTGACATCAGATTATGTGTGGATTTCAGAAATTTAAATTTTGACTCACTAAAAGATAACTATTCTTTACCCAACATGGAGGCAATGTTACACAAAGTGACTGGTTGTGAGCTTCTATCAATGATGGATGATTTCTCGGGCTACAACCAAGTTTTAGTTCAGGAATCAAAGTAGTACAAGACTGCATTTAGCACTCCTTGGGAAACTTATGTCTATATCAGAATGTCATTTAGAATTATAAATGCAAGAAGGAATTTTCAAAGGTCCATGGATGTTTATTTTAAGGGATTCATTGAATTGTTCATGGTAATTTATCAAGATGTCTAACTGCATACTCTAAGAAAGCTGAAGATCATTGTGAACACCTAGGTAAAATTTTCAATAAAGCTTTAAAATATGGTGTTTCATTAAATCCTAAGAAATGTCATTTTGCAGTATAGGAGGGAAAGTTGCTGGGACACATAGTGTTTAAATATGGAGTAAGAATAGACCTAGAAAGAATAGAAGTAATCCAGAAGGTCATTGCTCCAAAAAACTTAAAGGTAGTTCAATCTTTCTTAGGAAATATTAATTTTGTCAGAAGATTTATAGAAAACTTTGCATAAATTGTCAAACCTATCATAAATTTTCTGAAAAAGGATGCAAAATTTAATTGGAATGAATAAGCTCAAATGGCATTTCAAAGAATAAAGAAGGCAGTGCAAGAGGCTCCTATTTTGAAATCACCTGATTATAGTAAGCCCTTTTCTCTATTTTCATTTGCATCTTTTCACATAATTGTTGTTGTTTTACTACAAAAAGATGAAGAAGGATTTGAACATCCAATAGCCTTTTATAGTAAATCTCTCCAGGGTGTAGAGCTAAATTATGAGATGATGGAGAAACAGGTATATGCTTTAGTGAAATCAGTAAAATCTTTTAGACCATATTTGGTTTTTGCTAAGGTGAAAGCATACGTCCCTCAATCAGAAATAAAGGATATTCTTACTCAGTTAGAAGTGACTGGTAAGAGGTGTAAGTGGATCAATAGACTTCAGGAATTTAATCTTGAAATCCACATTAAAAAGTTGATAAGAGGTCAAGGTTTGGCCAAACTCATGACATAGGATAACTTGGATTTAGTGCAACTGAATGATATAGAGACACATGATCAAACAGTGACAAGTATAGAAAGACAACTATTTTATGCTGATATTGTGTACTTTTCACAGAATGCCAAGTGTCCTGATATTATGACTAACAATCAAAAGAGGGATCTCAGATTGCAGGCTCAAAAATACACCTTAGTTAAAGGAGATTTTTACTAGAAAGATAGAAATGGTGTATTATTGTTATGTTTGGATCAGAGCCAATCTAAGAAAGTTTTAAGTGAGATGCATGCAAGGGAGTGTGGAGGTCACTTTTCTACCAAGACCACTACCCACAATATTTTAAGGGTTGGCTACTATTGGCCTTGTTTATTTAAAGATACATATGCATATGTTAGAAAATGTGAACCTTGTCATAGGTTCTCAAATAAGCTCAAATTTTCAAGAGCCCTATTATTAAACACAGTAAGTGTTGAAGGCCCTTTTTCTATGTGGGGAATTGATTTTATTGGTGTGTTTGTAGAGAAATCCAGTGGAGGAAACACTTGGATATTGGTAGCCACTTATTATTTTACTAAATGGATTAAAGCCATTCCTACAAAAAAGGAAACAAGCAAGATAGTCACTAGATTTTTAATGGAGAATATTCTAACTAGATTTGGTGTACCTTCAAAGTTAATAATGGATAATGCCATGTGCTTTAGATCAGATGAGATGAAAGAGTTCTTTGAGAAACATGGGATCATAATTTCATATTCATCCCCACACCATATACACGCAAATGGACAAGCTAAATCCAGTAATAAGAGTATACTAAAGATATTAAAAAAGACTCTAAAAAGTTAAGAGAGCATGGCATACAAAATTAAACTTGGTAGTCTGGGCTGATAGAATAACAGTTAAGAAGGCCACTGGTAAGTCACCATTTGTATTGGTATATGGTCTATAGTGAAAAATGCCTATAAACAATCTGTTGCTAGTATATCAATTCATGCAAGAAGAGTCGTTAGATGTTTCTGACAGTATGCAGAATAGAATGACTCAACTGGAAGAGTTGGATGAAACAAGAAGAGATAGCCAGAAGGAAAACATCAAATTATAACAGAAGATCAAATATATGTTTGACAAAAGGGCTATTGATAGAAAATTCCAACTAGATGACCTAGTTCTTCAATGGAATGTGAGATTAGAAGGTAAGGGAAAGCATAAAAAAAGTTGAATCCTTATGGCTTGGGCCATTTATTATTTCACAAAACTTTTGAAAAGATTCCTATTACTGAAGAACATGGATGGAGAAGATTTTGAGTTTCCAGTGCATGGGAAAATTCTAAAGCCCTTCTTCAATTGAAAAAAATAAATTTTTATGTATAAGTAAGTATGTATTATATTGTTTATAATTTCTTTCAGTTGTGTGTTTCCCTTAAGCTATAGTTTATTCTACGTCGAATAAGAGGTCTGCAACCACAGATTCTGAGATTCTTTTCCATAAACTAGTGTTTAGCCATCCTCAGATAGAGCCACTATTGGTTGTAATTCATGTTTTGGATTTTTCCCTAACTTGGTTTTCATATGCCTATCATTCTTATGCCCAGAAGGTTAAAAATCATGTGCCAAGTCACTTGTTTTCCCCTGCAAATATTGGTTTAGCCTCAAAACCTAGTTGAAAATGTCAAAACCCTAAGCCCTTGAGTAATTTTTGTTTGAAGCTGTAGAAAAGCCCTAAATTTCCCAAGTTGTTTCTATTTCTGTGTTACCTTTTTATGACTTAAGTCTAAGCTTATTGGCATGTGCTTATTTCTTAGTCACCAAGTCTCATAAAGAAAAATGAATATTCTTTATAACTCAGAGACTTGGCTGAAAGATTTGGTCGCATAGTCTCTTGATAGAATAGAATATGCTGAGATGGTTGTGAGAGTTAGCATAGACCGTTGATTTCATTGTTAGATCTAATGGTAGTCGTGTTGTCTCCTAATAAAAGAAAAGTTAGTTATTCCATTCGGTGACTTTGAGATTTTCTCAGTCCCATTATCCCCTAATGAAACCCATGGGTATGAGTTAAATTCATAAGTTAAAGTTTGAGTGTTGTCGCTAGGTCTCATGATCAAAAGTGAGTTAAGTAATAAAACTAGAGATTAAGCTACAGCCGTTGATCAGAGATGTAATCTAGCGGTAGTCGGGAAGTCTCTTGATTAAAACTGTTGTTTAGAAATTATCATGCGACATGGAGATTTAGTTGACACTAAGTCTCTGCATAAACCAAAGGTTAGATGTTAGATTGAATAAAGGTGTTTTCATGCAGTCGTGAGATAAATGATGAGTTAAGTTAAAAGTTAAGAGATCAGGCGACAAGCATCTGATGAAGATAAGATCAATGGTAGTCACATAGTCATGATACAAAATTGAAAAGTCAACCATGATCAGGCAATTAGGAGACAAGAAGAAAAGGTATGACACGCGTCCATTGTTTGCTAAGTCTCATGAAGAATTAGGGTTTGTAATGAAGATTACGAGACATAGTGACAACTGTCAGATGCTGAGAAAAGTGAGATCAACGGTGGTCGCCTTGTCTCTAGATGAAAATTAAAAAGATAAGGTGATCATGTGATTAAGAGACTAATATGTTTAGTCACATTGTATCTTGATTAAACATGAGTTAGGGAAATGATCTAGTGACATAGATATTCCACAGTTGCTAAGTCTCCAGATGCAACCCAAGGTAAAGAATAGTTAAAGAAGGAAACAAGCAAGATAGTCACTAAATTTTTAATGGAGAATATTCTGACTAGATTTGGTGTACCTTCAAAGTTAATAATGGATAATGCCATGTGCTTTAGAACAGATGAGATGAAATATTTCTTTGAGAAACATGGGATCATAATGTCATATTCATCCCCATACCATATACATGCAAATGGACAAGCTAAATCCAGTAGTAAGAGTATACTAAAGATATTAAAAAAGACTCTAAAAAATTAAGAGAGCATGGCATACCAAATTAAAGTTGGCAGTCTGGGTTGATAGAATAATAGTTAAGAAGGCCACTGGTAAGTCACCATTTGTATTGGTATATGGTCTATAGTGAAAAATGCCTATAAACAATCTATTGCCAGTATATCAATTCATGCAAGAAGAGCAGTTAGATGTTTCTAACAGTATGCAGAATAGAATGATTCAACTGGAAGAGTTGGATGAAACAAGAAGAGATAGCCAGAAGGAAAACATCAAATTACAACAGAAGATCAAATATATGTTTGAGAAAAGGGCTATTGATAGAAAATTCTAACTAGATGACCTAGTTCTTCAATGGAATGTGAGATCAGAAGGTAAGGGAAAGAATAAAAAAAGTTGAATCCTTATGGCTTGGGCCATTTATTATTTCACAAAACTTTGGAAAATATTCCTATTACTGAAGAACATGGATGGAGAAGATTTTGAGTGTCCAGTGCATGGGAGGATTCTAAAGCCCTTCTTCAATTGAAAAAACAAAGTTTTATGCATATGTAAGTATGTATTATATTGTATATAATTTCTTTCAGTTGTGTGTTTCCCTTAAGCTATAGTTTAGTCTACATCGAATAAGAGGTCTGCAACCACAGATTCTGAGATTCTTTTCCATAAACTAGTGTTTAGCCATCCTCAGATAGAGCCACTATTGGTTCTAATTCCTGTTTTGGATTTTTCCCTAATTTGGTTTTCATATGCCTATCATTCTTATGCCCAGAAGGTTAAAAATCATGTTCCAGGTCACTTGTTTTCCCCTGCAAATATTGGTTTAGCCTCAAAACCTAGTTGAAAATGTCAAAACCCTAAGCCCTTGAGTAATTTTTGTTTGAAGCTGTAGAAAAGCCCTAAATTTCCCAATTTGGTTCTATTTTTGTGTTACCTTTTTATGACTTAAGTCTAAGCTTATTGGCATGTGCTTATTTCTTAGTCACCAAGTCTCATAAAGAAAAATGAATATTCTTTATAACTCAGAGACTTGGCTGAAAGATTTGGTCGCATAGTCTCTTGATAGAATAGAATATGCTGAGATGGTTGTGAGAGTTAGCACAGACCATTGATTTCATTGTTAGATCTAATGGTAGTCGTGTTGTCTCCTAATAAAAGAAAAGTTAGTTATTCCATTTAGTGACTTTGAGATTTTCTCAGTCCCATTATCCCCTAATGAAACCCATGGTTATGAGTTAAATTCATAAGTTAAATTTTCAGTGTTGTCGCTAGGTCTCGTGATCAAAAGTGAGTTAAGTAATAAAACTAGAGATTAAGCTACAGCCGTTCATCAAAGATGTAATCTAGCGGTAGTCGGGAATTCTCTTGATTAAAACTCTAGTTTAGAAATTATCATGTGACATGGAGATTTAGTTGACACTAAGTCTCTGCATAAACCAAAGGTTAGATGTTAGATTAAATAAAGGTGTTGTTGCGCAGTCATGAGATAAATGATGAGTTAAGTTAAAAGTTAAGAGATCAGGTGACAACCATCTGATGAGGACAAGATCAATGGTAGTCATGGAGTCATGATACAAAGTTGAAAAGTCAACCATGATCAAGAAATTAGGAGACAAGAAGAAAAGGTATGACACACGTCCATTTTTTGCTAAGTCTCATGAAGAATTAGGGTTTGTAATGAAGATTACGAGACATAGTGACAACCGTCAGATGCTAAGAAAAGTGAGATCAATGGTGGTCGCCTTGTCTCTAGATGAAAATTAAAAAGATAAGGTAATCATGTGATTAAGAGACTAATATGTTTAGTCACATTGTATCTTGATTAAACACGAGTTAGGGAAATGATCCAGCAACATAGAGATTCCATAGTTGCTAAGTCTCCAGATGCAACCCAAGGTAAAGAATAGTTAAAGAATGTGATTTGTCACATTGGCTCTGTAAGATGAAAGGTTAAGTTAAAAGATTAAGCAATGTCATGATGACTGTTGATCTAATGGTTCATCCTACGATAGTCACTAGGTCTCTTGAAGAAATAGCAGTTGGCAAAATTATTAAGTGACAAGGAGATTACTTAGTTGTTGGGTCACTATATCTTAACCTGAGTTAAATATAGACTTTTAAGTGGCGCCATCATGGAAAATTTCTAACCAATCAGATTTAAGATATTTTGACAGATGGGAAAGTAGCCATAGTATGAGTTAAATGCAGCCAATCAGATTGTATTTTGATTTGATTTTGAATTTTATAAGGTTTTATATGCCAAAACACTCATCAAAAATTTATTGCGTGACAGTTTGAATGTCACGGCTAAAACTAGAAATTGATGTCACAGTGTGTGGAACTAATGACAGAAATGGTTGAATGCAAGTTTACCAACTTGAAGAGACATCTGCATTGAATTCTCAATTATAAGTATACTTGTCCGTTATCATTTCATTTTTACCAAGCTTCCAATTTATCAGAGCGAAGAGTTCTTATTAATTTTAGAGATTTCTGAGAAAAGTGAAATTTCCAGTAGGGAGTGATTCAGAAAGGTGTTTTCCTAATTCAAAATTTGGTGAAGATTATGATTTGCAGTATATTCAGAGTTCAGAGCTATAGATTTCAGGATAATTCATAGTTGATGGTGAGGGTTTTTAGTAGATTTGTTTCAATATCAGTGATAAGGGTTGGGAATAGAACATAAAGGAAAGATGAGACAAGCACAGATTATGGCATCCACCAGTGGTAGAAGTGATGATGTTGATGATGATTCAAAGGGTAAAAAGAGCTACTCAAATGAATTTCTTACTTTGCTTCCAGGCTCAAGCCAAAATTGAAAGGTTAGTGATGAGTTTTTAATTGGATATATGGCCTATATTAGAGACACAAAAACACCTAGTTCATCAGGATATTCACTGTTCAATTATTTCTTTAATAATAGTGATGAACCTATGCCTATCTCAAACCCTTGGTCCTATGGATTATCCAGGTTGATATTTCCTGACGTCTTTGTTGATGTCGATTTCCTATTAGAATTGGACACTAGATATGACCCCTTAACCAAAAACCATTAAGAGGGATGATGGAAAGCCCTTACTCACTTTGGACCAGAATACCTTCATGGAAGCCTTCGATGTATACTACCCTATGGCTACTGAAATAAATCTGAAGAGCCTAGAGAATAGATACACCAGAGAATCTGGCATTGCTGCTATGTTAATTAGGGATCATCATGTCCCTAATAAAATGAAAACCTATATAGCCCCCATGTGAGGAGCCACCCCATATTTCTACAAAGACCTTAATTTCTATATCAAGTACATATCATATGCACTATCTAAAGTTCTTGTGAAATATGTTGGGGCAGAGAGGATCACCTCAGATATTCTAATGATGGTATTGGATATGCAGAACCTCCATACCACTTCAAATTATGACTACATATAGTATATGATTGACCAGATGCATCAAGGATTTGTAGATATATAGAGTAAGAAGGATCATCCTAGATTCATGCATTATTCAATCCTCATGTACCTTATCCTGTACTACAATTCCCAGGTCATGAATTGTCAGTTTTTGCAGCCACAAAGGTACCACCATAATCAACCCAACCCTATTCAGTTTGGCCCAGAGTCTGGAATTATACATCTAGGGAGCAAGAGTTTTGTGCTTTTGAAAACTGGATAATCTATCCACTTCTTGAGTGCATAGGTGTTGATAAACCTAGGTTAACTATTAAGGTAATCAAACTATTGAGGCCTTGCCAATATTTGGATAAATGGCCAAGAGACCATAATTGGGGGGATTTCTACTATGAAAATAATTTCACAATAATGAGGGTTTATGGTTTCTCCCACCCTCCACATATTTTTCCATACCATGGACCACCAAGGATAGCTGCAATGGGGTTCATCAGGAAGCTCATTATGATGGATAAAGAGAACTTGGAATCACACATAAAGGGTACATTTACCCCTAGGTAATTCAGGATTTAAAACTTCACTATTGGAAAAGGAGCTCTAGACCTAGTGAATGCCTGGATGAACCATTATAGGATGAATGTGGCCCTACACAAACATGTTGATATAAAGAGTTTTATCATGAGTGCAAATAAATTTCTCACACCAACCATCTCCTACATAAAAGAACATGAAGAGTGTATGGAGGAATATTTAATAAGAAATAACTTAGAAGATGAGGAGGTGGACAGAATAGAAATCAAGTTCAATGAAATTATGGACCTAGAGAGATAGGTGAAGAGAAAGGGAATGAAGTTTTGAGGTTTCTACCCTGACATGCCTTATCTGAAAAGGCTAGATGAAATGATTAAATCCCATACTCTCCTTTGTAATAAGTTGGAAGAAACACTAGTGGTTCCTGAAAAGGGCCATAGGGACCACTTAGAGTCTGAATATGATAATGATAGTGATCAAGGTTTTCCTTCACCTACTACCTATCCAAATTACCAAGAAGTTCCATTATAGTAGGAAGTTGAGGGGGATAATGGCATTGACCTAAAAGAGGTTCTAGAGAAGGAAGTAACCAATGAGCCTCCACTAAAGAAGAAAAGGATAGAAACAACGGAACCTTCTAAGAAAAGAAAGATAGAAAGATTTGGAGCCCAGATAACTAGAGACAAACCCTATGATCATTTATTGAGGAAATAGATCAGGGTAGGGAAAAATTTACAAAAGCATACAGAGGAAGAGGAAGAGTTACCTCTTAGGAGTTGTACTGATGAGAGGTTGCTGCATCAAGATGAATTCCTCAAGGATGACAACTTCATTAAAACAAGGGAATTTAAATATTTCATAATATTGAATAAGAAACAACAAATTGGAAAGTAGTTGCAATTGGCAAGTGATGATCCAGTCAAGCATTAGGCCTTACAAACATTGCAGGATTATGATCTTGAATCTGAGGAGATAACACCAGAACATGAAAGGAAATTGGTCAAGGCCAATGGAATATTATTTGTAGAGGGCTGGGACTTGTCCTCAACATTCATAATTAATCAGATAAGAAGGCAACCTGATGTCAAATTTTCATCAGAGACTTAGGTGGGAGATATGATCAAAGGGTTTGGCTATAGCCTTAAATCCTAGGCAATTGCAATGTGGATCTTAGCTCCTAAAGATCAAAATCCGTCTATTCTGAACATTCAAGAGAATATGGAGGGGAATAAAATCATATGGGAATCAGAAAATATAGGGGATTTGGAAATATCCCAAGTAATGACCCACTTTTCTCAGCTCAATGAGGCCAAAACATCCTAAGTATTAGAGAAATTATAGAAACTTGTTAGAGACACTAGTGATATTGTAAAGGATAGGGAGCTAGAATTGATGAAGATCAAAGAATAGGAGAATCTCATAGATGAGATTACTAGACAATTGCTAGAGATAACATAGCTAGCCCCTGTTGAGCCAAAAGAAGTGATGGATTTTGAAATCTACATAGAGGATACATGAGCGATACATGGTGAAACAAAGCTAGGGGTTAGAGAGAATAACAATGTGATTTTGGAAGCATTAGCTTCAATTTTGCAGCATAGAATTGACACCATAAAAGATAAGATTGATTTGGTGTATGGGGCTTAGTGCAAGTTGCCAGGCCTTCAAGCAGAGGTGGCCAATGTTTTGACAATTTTGACTCCCTATTATGCAGCTTGGTCCAGAAGAACATCACTTTTTGAGATATTGGAATGAGTAAAACCATTAAGATTAGATCTACCAGAAATAGTAACTTTGGTTGGTACATAAATAGAACAGATTGGGGCTACTTTATCTTTCTTCAAAGGAAAATCCAATCAAATTAATTCAAAATTGAAGATTTTTGGGGTAAGTTATAGCAGGTTTGTACCTCCTATTAGAACTAAGGATGATCAAATCAAACCATTATGGTTATGGGGATCAGAGTTTGATGATGTGCTTCCCAACAAAGACATTTATGTCTTTAATCAATGGGGAATAAGATATGGAGAGGTTCAATAAACTTTTGGATGAGGCAATAAAGGAAGAAATAGCCGGAAATAAGTTCATTGCAGACATTAAAAGCATAATAGATGCTAGGTGGGAAAGGAAGAAGGCTCAGCTGGAAAGTATTCAGAATTTTGAGTGGCCTAAGGAAGAAGATTTGACTGCATGGGACATCATGACAAAGCCCAAGAAAAAAATCCTGTCATAGTTGACTTGGATGTTGTGGATGAAGAATGAAGGACACATGGCACCTGATCTATGAGCACAGGAAGGTTAGTAATATTGAAGAGATTTGTGTATGTGAGCCTATATTGGAGGTCACTAAATATTTTTACAACTATCAGATACTATCTTTAATATATGTAGACAAAGGTGCTCACATCCACAAAAGGACAAAGTGCAAATTAGATTTCATTCCAATGTTTTGTCCTCCCACCGTTTGGAGTTTTCTTGTCTTTTATCTTTTTCTATGTTTTTAGGGTTGGGTCTCCAAATCATTCAAAGCTTGTTGCATCCTTTTCTTAAGGATCCCAAGATGATTTGAGACTATATATATGTAATTGAACCTTTTTGTAAGGGAGAGAGAGTTGAAAACTATAATAGAATCACAAGGCAGACTAAAATTGTGTCTGAACCTTTGTACTATTTATCTATCTAATGTATTTGAAGCTTTGAGACATCAATAAAATATTATGCAATCTATTTTCTACATTCAAATTGTCTCTTTACATTTATTTTATTATTCTTGTGTGTTTATCTGTAAGGCATTTAAGCACACTGATCATAAGGTGATTGTGCAGTTAGTTGTAAGTTCCTTCAAGGAAGGATTAAATTGTTTCAAGTAACCTAGGGAACATAGCTTTAGTTTAAGGATTGGATGATAAATTTGTAGGGAGAGGATAGTTTATAAGGTATTCTATCTTTGTTGCAAGTGTTTCATTGATTACCTTACTGTGGATTTATACAAGATATTGGCTTGTAGCCCAAGGATTAGGCACTGGTTTTATGTTTTTTAAGTAATTTATTTACAATACAATATTTTCAAATTACTTAATCATATACACTAAAAAATAGATAATTCCATTCAAGTGATTATATTCTTAGGGTATAGTTTTGTTTGTTGATTCCTTGAAGAGAGGATCATTAGGTTGCCCCTCCTAAAATCAAAAGGAAGAAGGATAAAAGTCCTTGTCTCATTGGTTTATGTTATCAAGACCATAGCCTAGCTTATAGTACTTTGTTTTACATTAATCATTGCAATCTCCAATGTATTTTATAAGTTGTTACAGTGAGGTCAGAAATAAAACACCAATGAATGAACTAGTCCACTAAAAACATTGACTGAAGAATCAGTAATCTATCATAGGTAATCCTTTCCTGTATTTGTGGAGCTCAAAAAAGAAGGAGGTGATAATAGGTATCCCCGGTGTTATCAAATATCTCATCAATTCACCTTTATCTTGCATAAAAGTAGTTTTCATTCAAGTATATAAGTATAATATCATTTTAAGGTTGTGTTACAAGAAAAAGTGCTAAAGGGTCCAAATCCCTGAACAGATATATGTCGATCGAATGTTTCCACCTATGGCTCCCATAGAGGGGACAAGCTAACAAAATAAAGGTGGAAATTGAACCCCAAATGAAAAAATCCCTCATTGATTATGGTTAGGTTAGGTAAGTCATGTTTTCTTAGTTAGGGCATGGATTATGTAGGTCCAAAGAAATCCTGACCGTTGATTTTATCTCGGGTGGAATGATACGCGACAAGGACCCTACCATCATCCAAGGGATTCATGATCTCATCATAAATATAAAACAAGACATGAGATCCCAAGGTAAAAAGGAAAATTTAACCTCCCTATTATCCAGCACTTGGTGTCAGGTTCATTGTTAGAACTATTCAGAGCTGGAATGCACACCATCTATAGATGCGGTGAAGGTCTGCCTCAAAGATTTCCAAAAGAATGAAACAGGGGCCAGACCCCACGCAAATATAGTTCAAATATGATAATATCTGAAAAACCTCCTCTTGAGGAATCCCCGATCGAGAGTCCTATAGAGAGTGCTTCTATTTGTGTCTCCCCAATCAGATGATACACCTGAACCTGCCTCCCATCTCAAATTAGTCCCAATTCCTACCCATGTTTTGTAACCTTGACATATTAGCAACGACATCTGGATCCTAAAATTTAATGGATCCCGATCCTACCAATGTTGTAGAGCCCAGGTGGAACTGATCAACTCTTGAGGAAAGCATTTCCTTGCATCGTATCATCTATAGTTTGACTGCACCAATAACATCACCGAGTACAAGACCTTGGTTCTCAGAATCCTATTCACCCTCATTGAGGGAGTCACATGCCTTCAAGCCATAGGTGAATCAGAGCTCATAGTCTAAAAACTCTAGATCCAATACACATGTCACGATAAACAAATGGCAGCCTACTGTAATCAAGCTGGGAGCTTAATAGAAGATTTTGATGCCTTTTGTATTGAAGTAACTCCCTAGAAATGAAATTTCATTCCAGATGCCTTAGCCATGTCAATGAGTACACGTAAGCCTATGGAGGGTTCCAAGCTCTAGAGATTTTTAGTTGAAATGATGCACACACCCTCCATACCCAATAATGTAACTAACCTTCAGGTTTTTAAAGATGACAGAGACATCCTCACCTTTATGGAAAATGTGGGTGTCTTCAAAGATCAGATCATGGAGGAAGAAGAACATGATGATACCAGAAAAAAGGAGAATGAGGATAGAATCATCCACCTACCCACCAACACTAATCCAAAGGGGATGGTTTCTCTCTAATGTATCTTTGACTCTGACCCACGAGCCAAAGATAGAACATCCCAAACCCCCAATGAGGGGAAATACAAAAAGGTAAATATCAGGACGGGCATTGAAAAAAATCCATCCATATTGGTACCTCTTTCTCCACAGATGAGAAAGAGAAGATTCTCATGATCCTTCGAGAATACATTAATGTAATTGCGTAGGGGGTATGAAGACCTCAATCCATATGATACTTCTATCATGACACACACCATCCCCTTGAATTTGGATGCTAAACCATTCTGGTAGAAATGAAGACAAGTCAATCCCCTAATTGAGCCCCTCATCCATCAAGAGGTCCAAAAGTTGTTGGCCATTGGGATAAATTTTCCAATCTGACATACCATGTGGGTGGCCAACCTAGTACTAGTCTGGAAAAAGAACAGGGAGATTCAAATGTGTGTGGACTTTTGTTATATGAATAGAGCCTCAAATAAAGATAACCACCCCTCCCTTTGTTGGATGACATATTCAAAATCGTCAATAGTTCCTAGATGATGTCCTTTCTAGATGGATATTCTGGGTATGACTAGGTCATGGTCAAATTCAAAGATAGAGCCAAAATGACATTCACCACCAAGTGGGGAATGTTTTCCTATAGAAGAATTCCCTTCAGGTTAATTAACATTGGGGCTATGTTACAGAAGGCCATGGATATCACCTTTGAAGGTCTGGTTAATAAATGCATAATCATCCAAATGGATGATTTGACTACCTTCTCTTGATAAAGGTGCGACCATATGGCCCACCTCGCCTAGATTTACAAGTGGTATCATCAGTTTGGTATATCCCTCAACCCAAAGAAATGTATATTCAGGGTAACTGAAGTAAAATTGTTAGGTCACATTGTCTTGTAAAAGAGTATATCCATCGACCTTGAGTGAGTCGAAGCACTGCTGAAATTGCAAATGTTGGGAAGCAAGAAGGAAATACAATCTTTCTTCGGGATGATCAATTTCATCCTGCATTTTATCAATGGTTTCACTGAGGTTGTGAAGCCTCTAAATTATATGATGAAAAAGGATACCAAGATTGATTGGATCCTGGAGGCAAAACAAGATTTTTCCTAGATCAATAAAGTCATCACAGAGGCCCTAGTCCTGGCCAGTCTGCACTATTCCCTCATGTTTCACATATATTAGTTTCCTCCACCCACTTTTCTGCAACTGTGTTTACCCAAAAGGTTGAGGGGGATGAATGACCCATAGCTTTTATGAGATTCCCCTTCAACAATGTAGAGGTGCAATGTTCACCTCTAGAAAAACAACCATTCACCCTTGTCTAGGCGGTTAAGAAATTTTGACACTACATCATCCGTTGGAGATTCCATACCATCCTTCCCGACCATGCTGTCAAGTCTCTATTACTTCAAAGTGAACTAGGTGAGCATTGGGGGAAGTGGATGACCATCCTCCAAGAGTATGATCTAGAAATGCAACCTATGAAACTTATCCGAGGACAAGGACTATGCCAAGCTATGGCTGAAGCCCATCTGCATATTGAATTTCATATCTACATCGTGTAATCCATTACCCAAGATCCTTGGTATGCAGAATTAGTACACATTCTATTGAATAAATAGTTGCCTAAAGGGCTCATTCCTTGTAAATGTCGAGCCCTCCGGCTAAAGAGCACATACTTAATGATAAAAATAGGACTCTTTTTCAAAGAAATAATGAAGGTGTCTACCTCTGGTGTCTTGACAAGGAATGGTCCACACAAATGATAGAAGAATTCCATGGAAGATTTAGGACTAGACATGGGCTGACGGATGCTACCACCCATTAAATCCTTTAGGATAGGTACAATTGGCTCCACATCTTTAAATGTGTTCAAGGCTATAACTGTCACCCAATGGGAATTTGAATTTATCGATGAAATAAATCCCAACTCATCTGTAAACCACTGGTACATTTTATCTGCTACAGACTATTGCATTGGGTGGACTCAAGTTATACCATGCAAGAAAAACATGGAAAATGTGGTGATCTGCTTTATCGAATAAAACATAGCTACAAGGTTTGGAATGCCTTTTTCCCTACTATGTGATAATGGTCTAGCCTTTTCCTCTGCTCATTTTTTGGAATGGGCTTTCTCAGTTGTTGGAATGGGCTTATGATAAGAATGTCACCCTAATGTTTTCCAATAATGACTAGCCACAGGGAAATGGGGTAGCAGAATCCACCAACAAGAACCTTTGAGAAGTAATCAAACACTTTCTTGAAAGGAATCCCCAAGATTGGCACCATAAATTGAGGTTTTCCTTGTGGTCAGACCGCATCCAAATCAAAGCCTCTCTGGGAACTTCCCAGTTTCACCTTGTATACAGTTTAAATATAGTCTTCCCAATAAACTTATAGATTCCAATTCTACAGCTCATGTAGGAGTTTAACACTAGGATAACATTGTCGAGGTACGACTCCTCAACCTAGTATGACTGGAAGAGAAAAGAGATCATGCATTGGAACATTTTATGAAGCACCATGTTATGGTCAAACGCTGGTTTGACAAGAGACCCCAATATAATTCCTTTCAAGCATTGGAGCTATTCCTTTTGTGAAACAAAGCCTAGGAGAAGAAAGGAAAACATAGTAATTTTCAAAGGCTCTGGCTCAGGCCCTACCAAATATCTGAAATCTATGGAGCCAACACATATTGCCTTAGTTCTTTAACCCGATAATTTGTTCTAGTGCCTATCAATGGAAAGTTCCTTAAACATTACTTCAACCAAGGTGGAATAATGTACTCCCTAGAGGGAGATGTATCATATGTATATACTAATTATAAGTAGCCTTTGGGTGTGCCACTCTGGCACACCCTCCCTCATAAATAGTTTTGGGGCCTCTGCCCTAGTTTTGTGTTTTCATTTGTTTTTTTTTGCCCCTTTTCTTTTGTCTCTTTTCTTTCTTTTGGGCCCCGGTGTTTTTCCCTCCTCTGTTGGGCTAGTATACCTCGCATAACAAACATACAAGTTGAGATATTTTCCTTGTGCATTTTAGTTGTCTAGAACTAGGCATTGAATAAAGGTTGCTCCTATCCTCATTTGGGAATCTCTTAAAATGGAACTTCAAGCACTCGAGACTCTTTGCTGAAATTAGGTATTGATATTTCTCCTCAAAAGAATAAAAATAAGCTGTCATTTTGAAAAGGGAAATTACTTAAATCCAAAGGAAAAGAAATTCCAGGGAAGGATAGATCATCCACACTCTCTATGGCAAGCACCTGGGTAAGAGAAATAATTTAAAAATGCTTCTTGGGCCAGGTCTTTCTTCTCCACTCAATAATCAAAAGAAATGATGAGGTAAAATAAGTATTGTCATGGTAACAAACTAAGATTGAGGACCCTGGTGAAAGAAGTACCACCTCCCCCATTCACACAAGGGGACTTAGAGAGTTAAGATCTAGAACCTAGAAGATAGTAAAGCACTCATCAGGCGTCAGCCCTCTTATGCTAGTGCAGTTTCTCTATCTTTCCCTGCCCATGTTCCACTCCCACCCCCTTATTTGAATCCTAAGACACATAATCTTGGAAAAGATCAACATTTGAATTTCAGCAAGTTTCTCAGGTTCCCGGAGCCACATCGTGATGTTACTTCTCTGATGATAGTAAGATCCTCATTTCTTTAACTAAAGTTTTGAATTTCTCAAATGCACGAGGCATTTTTTCCAGCAAGTCTCTATTTTTAATGCCCTACATACCCATCCATACATTGAGTCTGCAAAATGTCGGGTCCCCCTTTTTATTTTCTCTTTCCTTTCCTTTTTCCTTTTTTGGCTTAGTTCTCTCTTTTCTCCTGACCTTTTTGGTCATTTTCATTCTTTGTCTTTCTCATGTCCTCCATTTCCTCTGGGACCCAGTTCCTGGAATGTCATTCCCAAGTGGGTGGTTTCAAATCTTGGGTATCTAACGATCATTTCTCTTCTCTCGAAGATGAATGATCATTGTGTATCCTAGAGTCTAGACCCTAGTTGCCGACGTGTTTCTCGAGGTTACTTTTGGTAACTAATGTGCTCTTCTAAGAATTATTTAAGGCCTTTTACCTTGTCACTTTTACACTTACCACAAACAATTTGTACCTTCTCGCAAATTTCCTTTAGCGAAAAGTAATTCATTTCCTGAGCTAAGATATTCAAGCTAGAAGGTGTAGAGGTGTGTTCGATGACTTTGGTGGATTATTTAGGTGTAGAGTGAAGCTAGTTGACATGCCCTATTTTGGCATCACAAGTTTCAAGTAGGCCCTTGGGTCCTTCTTTTTTTTTCATTTTTCTTCTCTTCTTTCTCTGCATGTTTTCCGTTTTCCATTTTCCTTTCATTTTTGGGTTTTTTTTTACTCCGCGTCTATTTTTTTGTCTTTTTCACACTGTCTTTGTTTTTCATTTTTGTCTAGTGCATTTTTGCATTTTTCACATTTTCACATTTTTTAGATGCTTGTTTGCCTTCGTCATTCGAGATGCATCTTCTATTTGGCAAGATGTTGTTCTTGAGCTTGGTTTGTCTCTTTTCTCTTTGCGTGTCATCTGACTTGGATAGAGAGGCATACTCCACCCTTTTTGGGTTGTAATTTCCTATGAATAATAGTTTACTTCCCGCTCAAAAGTCTATAAATTCATCACAAATTCTTGAGTCAGTGTATATGATGTATATATTATGTATATATTCTTTTTGATTCTGTATATTATGTATATTTTAGCATCTCTCTATGAGTGCTTGGTCTCGTCTACAAATTTTTTAAGTTCAGCCTCGAGTGCATTTCAGGGCTCCGTGTGTCATGGGTAGTTTCTGTGAACTGCTCTGTACATTAGTAGAGTCTGTAGCTGTTTATTTTTCTCTACACTTAAGATACGTGGCATCTCTAAAAGTATTGTCCAGTGGGTTCTTATGGAGGCAATTCCTGATTTCCGTTTGTCACTTGAATTCTTTACGAATCCTGAGGGCCATGTCTGCCTAATAACAAGGTTCACCATCCAGGTTGGTGCAGCCTTGGACGTCTAGGTGATGGGTATTCCTATTGCAAAGGCCAACGCATTTGTAGGACATTAAATTTTCTCTCTCCTCCATCATGCCCATCTTATGGGAAAATTAGTTCCATGGAATGAGCCTTTAAAATTCATCCCAAGTGGAATTCATGTCACTCACACTAGCACAACTATCCATTAAATTCATTACTCCACCGAGTGGACATGTGTGTGTTAGAGTACTATAGTAGGGCTACCTGTCTTATCATTGATGATTGTTTTCTTTTCAAGTTAATGTCAAACGTGTCGGTAGGTCTAGGATTTTCCACCTTAGTCGACCCTCTTTTGGCCATCATTTCAAATCCATGGTAAGAAAGAAATATTTCATATGTTAAAATATTTGTAGATCTAGGACATATGATCACATTCACGATGCCTTCACATTTTCCTATTTCAGTTGAAAAGAAAAAACATTCTCAAAGCCTCCAGATTCTGGAATCCTTTAAACATTTTATACTCATGGTTGTCTGGTTTGCATGTATAGGTTAAAGAAACATAGAAATGGCTTCAAAATCCTCACCTCCCAAGGCTATGGAACTCCCAAGTGCCACTGTGGGCACAAGTAAGAGAAGCAAGATAGAGCGGGCATTGGAAAGACTCCTTCTAACCCAGAAATATAATAAAGACAAAATGATGCAGGGTTCCAAATTGAGTCTACGCTCAAATAAATCACCGATAAAGATATTGGTAAATAGGCTAAATTGCAGGGCCTCCTTCCGACAATCCATCAACTTTCACAGTCTGATGACTCTCTTTTAGTTAAGTTAGTGGCATCCATAATTATTCAAGTAACTAGTTTTTTATGTTCAATACAAGTGTCAAAGCTAATTTTTCTCCTGGGTAGGGGTTATCTGTGAGGCAGTATGGCTTCTATTTTGGTTTTCCCCACTCCTCTTGGATACCTGGTACCCATCATCACATTGGACCATGATGCAAATGCCACAGGGTGGCGCATCCCATGCTTCACTGGTGCTTCTTCTCTCACCAAGGTCGCCGCCCTGCAACAGTTTGAGGATGCAATTGATCTAGCCTAGTGCCACCTCAACTCCAAATGGCTAAAAATTCCATGTCGAGACTACAAGAAAATGTAGACAAAAATCCCTCACTCTGATTTCAAGGAGCCCATCCAAGTAGGAATTATCTTCTTATGTAGGATCTTTGGGGAACCACATGCTTGGTATTTCTCTCCATGAATGTAATAGTTTTATATGGAATAACAATTGAAAAGGCACACTTTGAATGGACTCACATTATCGTCAGACATGTAGATGCCTATATGAGGAGAGTTAAAGTAGACCAAAAATTTTCAATGACTTCCTACATCCTCTGGTCACTTGCTCAGTAGTGTTAGGGAATCTGGGGTCTAATAATGGTTGGTGTTCTTGAGGAAGGAGATGGTAAAGTTACTCCATGGGACCACTTCCCCTAGATTCAGTGGGACTAGAGTTTCCCACATTTTTTTAGAGTCAACAATGCCTTCATATTTCATGGTATCAAGGCGATCACTGGTGACCGAGGATCTTGACTATCTCCATAGGCTATGAGCTTGGTTGGTGCATGGGAAAGTTAGTCCAGTTTACCCAGCACACTTATATTCAGGTATCCAGCTTCTTCGTGGAACCCTTCCTGTTGCCCAAACATTATTGGGACAAAATTATTTTATTGGAGTTTTGTAGGCATATTTTGTAGATGCATGGATTGATGACCTTAATGAAGGTCAACTCTCCCTTATTCCCATTCATTTGTGAGGAATACTCTTTCTCCCTTGCCGCAGTCCAAGAAGTAGAAAATAAGCTCAGAAGCCTGGGCTTAGATAAATATTATTTTCACTCACAAGGATTACGATCTTCTCGGGTGACTGGAAATGTTGATGCCCAAGGGGGTAAATCCCCATGCTCGACACTTACAATAATTTTGGGCCAAGTTCCAAGATGAATATGATGTCTGGAAGAGATAATACTCTAGGATAACAAAAGGGATGATGGAGCAGCTTAAGCTCTAGACATTTCTACAAAAAAATTTAAACACAAGGGTTATAAAAGACCCCAATTATAAAGAAATAGGTATAGATAAGATGGATCTCCTGCTGGTAGATTGGGATATGCTAGAAATTTTGAGTATCAAGGCCATCTCGAGAGAGATAATTGTGCACATCCACTTGTATTTTGAGAAGGTTTTCCCATAGAGTGTTTCAATGGACTATCAATTTTTGGGAGAATCAGGCTCCCGGGTAGTGGGGAAATCCAAAGCCTGAGGCAAGAAAAAAGTTAGCACCCTACCTCAGTTCCCAAACTCCATTTTCCCCCCCTAATGGAGTAGTTGGGTGATAAATTGGTTCACTCCCAAAAACTAATGGAGGTAGAAAATGCCAGAGTGACTTTTGGTCTTGGAGCTACCCTGATAAGCTCCTACCCTCTTCCAAGAGATTCTCCTTCCTTTTCTATTTTTTTTAATGCTGCATGTGAGTCATAACTCTCTAGAACCACAACAAATGGAGATTGTGGGGTGCCACTCAAGAGGATAAAGAAGCTAAAAGTGGATCGGCCCCTTCGAAGTAAAATTATGGATCCAAAGCCTGAGGATATACACAAGGTTGAGGTACTTTCTTCCTCCTCCTCCTCTTCCAAGAAAGAGGATCACAAGGAGATTCCTCTAGAGACAACACAGATCAACGTTGATTATTTCTTCCCAATGGTTGATCTCAGATAATTTCATGGTATGGTGTACATTACTAGGGAAGAGATGGCGGAACCGAAAACTAAGGTTCCCTCATAAGAGTCAACACGGCCCAAAGATTTGGTGGCACAAGAAGGAAATGTACCCCGACTTGAAGAGGCCAAAAGAGAAAAGAAAATACCACAAGGACAAGAAAGTAATCTGGCCATGGAGAAGATGTTGGCTGACAAGGAAACTAGACCTTTGAGAAAAATTGTAACCTTCGATGCCATTCCCCTGAGCCAAAGTAGTGAACAAAGTTTGCTGACACCACCTGATGTAATAAGTGACAAGGTTATGACCATATCTCAACAAGTAGATCTCAATGAGTTGCCTCAACCTCCTCCACCACCCAGCCCACCTATGGATGATACTCTAGGGGGTGATATGGAGGGAAATAAAGGAAACACAAGTAAAGACACAATCAACAAGGAGGAAAATGCATCCATGGGAGGACCTGAATTGAACCTGAGAGACACTTCAAGTTTGGGGATGGTAATAAGTGAGCCATTTTCCCTGCCAAAGTGGTTAGTGGAGTCCCAGAAAGGAAAATCCCCAACAACCATAATGGTCCCACTTTCACTAGCAAAAATTTTGGCAAAGAGCCAAGTTCCAAAGAAGCCCAAGAGGGCTCAATTCCTTGACAACACTCGAAGGGCCCCAGATGGTAACATTGTCACCATAATTTCCACCCCTCCAATAGGAAAAAAAGACTCAAAGGTAAGTGTCGAAGAGTATGTAGTCATAGAGGTGCCTCTAGGAAAAATAACTCAATAGGGGGAATTACACATCATAAATAAAGCAAACCAGGCTAATTAGGCCTGGTATGAGAAGCAGTCTCAAAGGGTCAAGGAGTTAAAAACAACCAATGCCAATATTTTGGGACTCCTGACAGAGTTAGTTCTCTCCCTTGCTTCCAAAACACCTATACCTTTGGTTCCTAAGACAATTCTCCCTCAAGGAAATGTTGATTCCCTGAGGGCTATGAAGAAGAAGGCATTAATGGTGGATGAGTGGATGGCCCATCATATTGGGGCCATAAGAAGTTTTCTGTCTGAATCTCTCCTAGATTTCTTTCACACAAAAGATTTAGAAAAAAAGGTAGAGGCCACCATTCCCTAGTAGCAAGTGGAGATCGAGAAATACAAATATTGGCGGATACCTCGCTAGAGATTTTGAATCTCAGGGAAAAAGAGTTAATGAATATATGCATCCTAGGGGATGAGTCATATGGGTTCCTCTAGATTCAATACTCCAGACTTGCATTCAAAGTCAAAACTAGCAAGCAATTGGTACAAGTGTTGGAAGAAAATCTGTAGGTGGTCCAACACCATTGTACCAATATGTTTTCCTCATCCAAGAGATTACATCTGTTGATCCTCTCATCTATAAGATTTATAATCCTATCGATTCTATAATTGGTAAGTTTGATGAAGCGATCGAGGCCAAATTATGGTCTAAGGGGGATGTTAGTGGCACCAAAATGGTGGAAATTTCCCAAGTACTTCTCAAGTTCCATGATGTAGCTAAGGTGGTTACAGAGTTAAAAGATAAGGTCAAAGATTTTAGCCTCAATTTTGAAGGTTTTGTTGATCGTTGAGACTGCTTGAAGGATGTAGAAAAAGATGGTATACTCCATATTCTAGATGCATACAAGAAGTTTAAGGGAAAGTAATATTTCCCAAACTCTAGGTATCCTTTACCAGAGGCAAACTAAAGAAGCATTCTTTATTCTTTGAGAGTAAGCTCACAAGTTCCAAGTCTCTGGATCCCCAATAGTGTATTCTTTATAGTGATTAGTGTTGAAAGCTTGTTCGAGGTGACCAATCACTATTTATAGCATGTTGTCAGGTCATTGATCATCCTTCTTGGCATGACCAGACACTATTGGTCCAAAGGTTCACTGTAGATGCCTCCTGCATCCCAAAGCATCATTCTAGCATTTAATATATGGTGTATGGGGTGCCTCCTGATCACCAAAGTGCAAAATATCATTCATGAGGGCATATGGCCTAGTTCACTTAGGGAAGCTCCTTCACATCTACAAGTAAAATGACACTTTTTATGATGTCAGTTTTCCTAGAGCTTCTTTCCTTCTTTCCTCTCTTTTCTTCTCAAATGATTGTATTATATCATGAAAGTTCTCATAGTGCAGGTAGTACTGGCTGTAAATATTGTAATATAATGTAAATGGCTAGCATAAGATTAGTATCTTAGGTAGTTATAATTTTTCTATAAATGCTAAGTCTGATGCTATTCCAAGGGTCAGAAAATTGATGATTTAGTTGTCCACTAATACAAGCTTTTAGTTTTCAGAGAAATCCTCCCTTTGAACTTCAAAGTAGATTGATCCTCCCTTGGGGCCACTAGTGATGCTCGATTTGAAGTTAATGAAATAATGACAAATTTGGCTAGTACTCCAGTATTCGGTGACAACTCATCTCCCATTTCCAAGACCATAAAAAAGTCTTGTCAACACCTAGGAGGAAATTTGACACATGTGATGTTTCCTCTCTTTGAAATTTTTTTGTTCTAGAGCTTCATAAGGCATTTTTTAGATGTTACACATGAAGGTTACATTGTTCTTGAGGTTCAATATGTGAGATGTTTTTGTATTCAAAGGTTTGGGTGGCTTTGAATGTTTATGTGTTCTTGATGATGCCTATTGATATTCTTGGGTTATTTGCCTTCTTATTTGGTGGTTCAGATTGATTTTGGTGTGCAATTTCGGAGGATTTTTTAGTCAGTGGCTATTTCCTTATGTTCTTGGTTGACTTGATCAGTAAAGTTTTTTTGCGTAAAATGAGGTGTGATTCATGGATATGTTATGAGTTGGAGGGTGTTAATAAGGATTTCTTCTATATTTTTGCGGTCAAACATAGATTTGTATTGTGATTCTTGGCACATGGGTTTAGAATTGTAATGAGGATTTTTGCTGAACTTGTTTGTTGTTAAAGGATAATGAGTTATATAAATAATTTTGTGTGTGCAAGTGTGTGGATGATTGTAGATGTTGATGATTTCTTGTATATAAGTTGTACAGATCTATAGAAGGTTGAATTTATCATCTGAAGGAGGTAGAGAGAATCACAAAAAAGATCCTTGTTGAGCTTCATTGGAACTAACCATGGCATAAGATAGATGTTACTATTTAGTTCAAAAAACATCATATTGTTGTTTGATTTTTTATTGTAAGAAAATGAGTCTAACTTTGGGTTCTATCCCAAGGCATTTTTGAGTAGTGAGATGGATGTGTTTTTTATTTATGCATGCAAGATTATCTCATTAAAATCACAATTAAGTATCTTAATTTTTTTTTGTTATAAAGGGTTTTGAAATTTAGGAATAATTGATTCAACCCACCTGATTTGTTCACTACCATATTTCCTACAGTTGGTATTAGAGCCTAGTCCCTTGAAGGAATCCTAACAAGCTTGAGGGAGTTTCAATGATGGCGGCATACAAGAAATACAGTCCAAGGTTTGGTGGAACTAACTACAATTTGTAGCAGAGCATGACAGTGCACCTCTAATGTATTGATGAATATTGTTGGAATATTACTAATTCTACTTATACTCCTCCTACAAATCCTATTACACCACAACATATTAGTGATGCCAAAGAAAATATTAGGGAAAAGGAAGATTTTTTGAGTTCCTTGACTGATTCTAAAATGATAAATGTTATGGAGTTATAAACTACTAATGAAATATAGGAGAAGTTGAAGAAGAAGAAGAAGAAGAAGAAGAAGAAGAAGAAGAAGAAGAAGAAGAAGAAGAAGAAGAA
>MU223317.1:3844807-3860678 GCA_018584345.1 Thuja plicata | reverse complement strand
TATATATATATATATATATATATATATCATAGAAGTCCCTGCCTTATTTGCAATATGTTTATCAAGGGATTTTATAGCCAAGATAGGAGGCTATCTTTCTTTTGACTGATCTCACATGCTTTTCAATACAAGATATGGAACCAAGGTAATTATCAAGTCCGAATAATTGGCACCACACCATATAGAACCTTATTGATGTAGCACTAGTTTTGCTCTCCCTAGTTTCTTCTAGGGTCTCCTGGGCCAATCTCCTGACCTACTAGGGATATTTCAATAACCCTAGGCTCCTTAGGAATCTTATCACAAGATCCTATTTCTTTCAACTAGTGAGCACCATCTTGTAGAACAAAACACTTCCAAACTTTCTCCTAGACCTCAATGGTCTTTCTTGCATCTTAGGCCTAAAAGGATCCAATTGATCCAAAATTGATCAATGTCAATCCACAAAGAGGATTAGCATTTCCAAGATTTCCATAGGACCCTTTCCAACACCTACAATCATACTTTTTATCAGAACCCTAATTGAGTTCCAAGAACTTACACAATTACTTCTCAAATAGGGCTATATCCAATTAGCCCTATTTAGTCTTTTTTCTGCAATAACAAAAAAAATTTCTTAACAAGTGCCCAAAATAATTTAGGATCTAGGCACCCTTTAATGATACACTATAAATTTTCTATGTCTAGGGCTCCCAAGTTATCTGTATAGCTCTGCCTATTAACAAGGCTAGAAATCAAGGTTTTGAGGGTTTCAAAACTAGTATGACAGAAAATTATTTCTTGCTATCCAAGAAACCTCACCAAGTCTTTAAACTCACTTTGGGGACCTAAAAACACACCAACCTACTCCTCTTCAATATTTTTTTTCAGCTATGAATGATTTCAATCCACCAAAATGGCTCTGGAACTAATGGTGATCCCTAGACATGCCACCTTGGCTCACTTAGGGCATCACCTTAAAAATGGCTGCCATCACTTCCTAGACCCCTCCTACATTTTACACAATGTAAATGGAGTCTACTCTCATAATCCAAAATATTTTGCAAGCGTGACAGTGGAAAATGGAGTTAAGACCCCATTTGTTCACAATGCCTAGTTCAGGACAGCGATAGTGCTGGAAACAAAATAATTTTAAAAAGAAACTAAAACTATTTGATCAAACAAAATAACACCACAAAAATGTTTGAAAGTTGACTATACTGAAGTATATGACTCTATTTATTGTTTTCATTGTGGAAAAAAAGTCATATGAAGTTTTGGAGTCAGTGCACATTATCAGAAGATCAAAAATTGGCTAAGCAGAAAAAATAGGACAGAGAAAGGAACAGGCTATTATAGTATTGATTAGCGTGTGTTAATCTATTATCCAAATGATATGTACCTTTTAAGATAAGCTTATGAGTATGTTTACATGCTAATTCTAAGAGAGCATGATCAGATCTGTAAGTATAAAGAAGATACAGCCAGTTGAAGAGGTATAGCCAGTGAATGTCAGAACAAGATAGAGATCATGGAAAGAGCCGACAGAGATTGTTTTGGCATGGAAGTTGCACTTATCCTCAGGACTTTCACCTTTGGATTAGTAATTTTTAGTAACCTAAAAATCTATGGTTAAAAGTGCATGACTTGATTCATCTAGGATAATTAGTTAGACCTATTTTGGTGAAGCAGACTGTGTGAAAAGATGTGTCTGTTTGGTTTAAGTAAAGCAGTTATAATTAATGTTAATCCAACTTAATTAAGGGTTGCATGGTTATTTAAGTGATCAAGATACATGGTAAAAGGTTTCATAAATCTGACATGTTCATTTCCTTTTAGGAAGTACTTATAGAAGGTCATTTGCGATGGGAAAAGTTGTGAAAGCCAGAGATAAGAAAAGCATAGCAGAGTGCTAAAGAAGCAAAGATATATCTGTCATATGTTGATGATATATATATATTGAAGTAGAAGATTTCAGAGTGAAGAAAATATTTTTATAGTGATTAATAAGAGGTTAAATCATCATCACACAAAAGGAACTGATCAGACAAGGAGTGTCATAGTAGCAGTTCACCTTATAAATACAGTGTGTATCAAATATCCAGAAGGTTGTAGCCTTCACCATTTGGACAGTGAGTCCACCAATCCTAATAGGGTTATTGTAAAATAATCCTAATAGGGTCCAACCCTTAACAAGGTCACTGTACTTCATGTATTGTAAAGACAACTCCTAACAGGGTTAAGGATCTTCTAACAAGGATCATAAGACACTAGTACAAAATATTTGTGGGTACTAATTCCCACTAGGGTTTTCACCTACATTGGGTTTCCACATAATCATATATGTTGTTATGTGTTGTGTATTGATAAGGATAAATTATTTCCTTTTTTTGTATAATTTTAATATTCTATTCTAGTTTTTGTTAACACATTTGAGAGTCTAACCAACCAAAAACTTGTGATAAAGTCCAGAAAGAACTGATGAACCATGGGTAGATGTTTGTGACATATTTTGTTAATATTATACATATAGTATAGTATTTAATAAAACCATCAGAATCTGTGTTCTAATATCTTGATATTTAATTTGATTAAGCTTGTTGCATGAATATTTCCCTATCATAACTAATTTGACAGGAGAGAAAGCAGCTGGAGAGTGGTCGACAGCATTCATGGAGGACTGTTGAGGACCAGCTACGGCGGAGTGATCATTATAGCACTAGGAAACATGGCTGCTACAATGGAGCCATTATTGTAGGACATGGGGATGTAGTGTGCCTATATTCCCTCTGCACTTCATTATGTTGAATTGGTCACCCAAGCTTTACTACCCACGCTGTGGGCTGTTGTTCTTCCATCTTCTTCTCTGGCATGTTTTCAGCAAGATAGTTTTTTTTTCTGCTTTTGTAATAAATGTTTGATCCTCTATTTATATAGGGATTGGACTGATAGTTTGAAGTTAGCTAGGAGGAAAATGAAAGACAGATGTTTTTGAAAGGAAACTATTGTATCTTGCAACAATCTATTTTCAAGTTCCATGTCTTATTTTTATGTAATGAGTTTTTGAAATGCAATGAAATAGTTCTTGGTTTACATTCTGTGTTCATAGTTTAGTAGAAACCAACCAAGGGGGCCCACTTGGGAGGTGGAATAGGTTAGAATAGAATAGATTTTATTTCCAGCATTTCCAGCATTTCTAGTATTTCAAATAGAAGTTACAATTTCTTCTTGCAGCATCGCAACTTGTGACTGTTCCTGCAACATCTACAAGAATAGTTATAATGGATGTTTTAGGTTGAAATCATAGGTTTTAGTAGATTTTCAGTTTATACCATTCATTCCATTAAGAAGATAAATGTATTCTTTTCCTTCAGCACTAGTGTAGGTTTCTTTTATGCATTTTTACCTTCCTACAGCATAAGTAGAATGACTCCTTAAGGAACCTAGTGCACATATCATGCCGATCATTTCAAGTATACATCCCTGGGTTGACAAGTTAAATGCACCTCATAATGGGAAAATTAGTTCTTAGATTGAATGAACCATTCCTAAGAAAGGCCTTGAGCATGATTATTATACACCTATTGTGAGGCGGTTCATTTTTGGCACCACGGTCGAGGATGGTGTCAAGCTAGAAACATCTTTGAGTCATTTTTCATTCCTAGATTAGTTTTTAGATTTGTCTTTCTAAAAATTGCTTCACAAAGTGTGAAGAATTCAATTGCATGCATCAAAGAGAAAGGTGACAAGATGAATATGGTAGATTTCTCCCAGCAGAGCCTACTAGTTTGAACGAGGAAGTTGAAGAAGTTGAGTTACCCTTTAAGGATGCAAGCCCCAACTTTTCTGTAGCATCTTCCTATAGAGAAGAACCATTTGATGTAAGTGGATTCTGACCTTTTGCAGAAATCTTGGCCAGCTTCCTAGATAATTCTGGCCCAAATCCACCTAACGTTAACAATCTAGTAGCCAATTCTCATTTCTAGCAGCAACCCCACAATCAAATACCTCTAGTAATGGCACGTCCTACTTTCCCATTTCCTCTCCCAAGCCTTATAAACAATGCTAATCTCAAGAATATACCCACAGCTGTTCTTCTAAAGTTTTATGGACTTATAACTGAGGATACTGACACTTTCTTGTTTGAGTTTGACATACTGTGTCAAAGTTTTGACTATAATACTGATGCCCATAAGCTCAAGTTGTTTCTGGCAACACTGAAAGAGTCAGCATTACGATGCTTCATGGGCTTAGGATCCAATGTAGCAGGTACTTGGGATGAGATGCAGACATTATTTCTGTAGAAATATAAAGATTATTGCAAAGGCAGTGACCCAAAAGGAGATGATATCTTTAGGATGTCTCAAAATGAAGATGAAACATTGGAGGACTATGCTTCACATTTTTTGTACTCAATGCAGAAGAATCCCCAGCATGTACTGGCAGAGGATTCACAAAAACTAGTCTTCTTGAGAGGGGTAAATGACAACTGTCTAGAGGCATTAGACTTGATGGCTGGTGGAGACATATCCCAATCCTCTTGGGATGACCTCAAGAAAATCTATCAAAACTACTCAAGGTCAACTATGAAGAAAGGCAAAGGATACCGGTCCATAGTCACAAAAGGGATTGGTTTAGGTGTTTCAAAGCTGGAGATATCTAATTTTGTTGCAGATTTCAAGCATGATATTATAAATGATGTAGCTACACATCTTGACACAATGACTGCCAAGAAGAAGCATGCAGAAGTTAAATCACAATTGGCTGAGTACTGTCCACACTGGCACAAAGAGAAGAAAGACTGCAGATGTAAGCTGGTAGCCAACCTGGAAAACCAACATTTTCCAACTGACTACATGAAGATAGAAGGAGACAATGATCAAGTTTTCTTTTTTGCTCAATGCCGACCATGGGCTTCATGACAAGGTATGCCACAAGATCCTCTACAGTTTTCAAATTTTAACAATAATCAGTGGCAAAATAAAAATTATCAAAACACTTCTTAGTACTCTCAACCTCAATGGCCAAATCAAAAAAACAACCAATGGAAAAACCAACAAAATAATTAGTGGCCAAATCAGTAGAATCAATGGCAACCACCGCAAGGAAATTGGCTGTAAAATAACCAATGGAGGGGGCCTCCACAGTGGCCTAACCAAAATTTTGGTAGTCCACAATTACCACCTCCAGTGCAACCACCTGCAATAATGGCACCTCTTGCAACAACTAATGCTAATCCAAAGCCAACCCAATTGCCTGCTCAACCATAGCCAAATCCAAACAACAAGCAGTAGTAGCAAGCGTACACTACTAAAACTTAGTAGTGTCCTACCTATTCAGTAGAAATAGCTGATATTCATTTGAGGTCTGGTACCACACTGCCTACACTTGAATATCCTATAATTATGGAAGTTGCAAACACTCCTATAACACTGCTTCCAGAAGCCACATTGTCAAATACCAGCCAGCCAACTGATATACCCAACAGAACTACTTTCCACACTTTAAATCCACCCTTTCCACAGAGGATAAATAAAGAAAAACCTATACCCCAAGAGGAAGAAACATTTGATATTATTGAGTAGCTGAAAAATATGAATATTCAAATCCCACTATTTTAAGCTATCAAAGATATACATGTTTATGGAAAGGCTATTAAGGAAGCATGCCTTAAGAAGCTAGGGTGGAAGAAGGAAGACCCTCAGACAGTACATGTTGTAGGTCAATTGGAAGATATCATGTTAGGAAAGGTGTTAATACCCAAGTATTCAGATCCTGGCAGTCCAGTAGTCGACCTGATAATAAATGGACAGACTATGAAAAATGCTCTAGTTGATTTGGGAGAAGCAATAAATGTTATGACTAAAGATACAATGCATAGGCTAAGCATAGAAGGCTTAAGAACAATAGCCACAGTGGTACAACTTGCTGATAGTTCAACTGTTACTCCAGAGGGCCTCATAGAAAATGTGATGGTAACCTTAGATTCATGGGAGTATCTTGCTGATTTTCTCATCCTATCACCTAAAGTAAATTTTGCTGTCTATCCTATAATCTTGGGAAGACCTTGATTAGCCACTACTGATGCCAAAATTAATTTTAGATCAGAAAGTATGACAATTTCAAATGGTCAAGCCATAAGGAAGCTAGCCCTATATCCTCCTGCCCAACCCCAGCCAAACTTGGGAGAACCTTTTGGCCAGACCTAGGAGATGAAGAGGAGCTTAATTCAGTAGCCTAGCTCATGATATTGCATAGGCAATATTTTCTAAAGATGCAAGAGGAAGATGATGTGATACAGAGCATTCTAACCAATGAATGTGTTGTGGCTAAAGATGTTTCAGAAAGTTCTATTTTACAGCTATGTACCTATGAGGATTGTATGCCTCCGGCAAACCCTGAAATGATTGATCAATTACTGGCAAGTGAAATAGTTAGAAGTCTGGTACCTGAAGTGTTAATGGAAGAGCTAACAACAACAGTAGAATTGTCCTCTGGATGAAGCCTCCATGTAAACAACAAGCTGTCTCAATCAAAGTTGGCATTGTTAACAAAGCTCCTCAGTCACCATGAAAAAGCCTTTGCATGGGATTATGGAGATATGGAGGGACTTAATCCAAAAATCTACATCAGTGATGGAAGTTTTCCACTTGGTCAACCACAGAGGAGGATAAATCTAGCACTGAGAGAAATAGTTAAAATAGAGTTGCAGAAGCTGTTGGATGCTGGATTCATCTATCCAATCTCTGATAGCAAGTGGGTATCACCATTGGTAATTGTACCTAAGAAAGGAGGAAAGTGGTAGATATGTGTGGATTACAGAGAATTAAATAATGCTACAAAGAAGGATCACTTCCCTTTGCCTTTTATTGACCAGGTCTTGGATAATTTGGCTAGAAAGAAATATTTTTCCTTTCTAGATGGATACAGTGGTTACAATCAGATAAGCATTTCCCTTGAAGACCAGGAAAATAATACGTTCACATGTCCTTGGGGTAGATATGCCTATTCAATACTATCATTTGGATTATGCAATGCCCCTACTACCTTTCAGAGAGAGCTGTGATTAGCATTTTTGCTGATATATCCCATGATTGCATGGAAATCTACATGGACGACTTCACTACATTCGGTGTCACATTTGAGGAAGCTCTAAAGAACTTGGAGAAAGTGATAATCAGATGCAAGGAACATAACCTATCTCTCAATAGTGAAAAGTGCTTTCTGATGATGCAGGAAGGAGTGGTGTTGGGATATTTCATCTCGGAGGCTGGAATCAAGGTAGACCCTGCGAAGGTAGAGGTAATTCTCACACTCCCTATTCCTACTAAGCAAAAAGAAGTCAGATCTTTCCTAGGTCACGCTGGCTATTATAGAAGGTTTATCCAGAGCTTTAGTCAAATAGCTAGTCCTCTGTACAACTTACTTACCAAAGAAGCTGAATTTTCTTGGACAAAAGAATGTGATGAGTCCTTCCTACAACTCAAGTCACTTTTGACAACTACACCAGTACTTAGGGGTCCTAACTGGACATTTCCATTTCACATACATACAGATGCTTCAGACTATGCTGTAGGTGTTGTCTTAGGACAAAAGACTAAGAACCTTGAAAATGCAATCTATTATATCAGTAAGAGTCTACATGGACCAGAGTTAAACTATACAGTGACTGAAAAAAATTGTTAGCAGTAGTTTATGCTCTAAACAAATTCTGCCATTATGTGACTGGTTATCTATCTATGTTCATACTGACCATGGAGCAATTAAATATCTCATGAACAAACCTGCCATAACAGGTAGGTTAGCAAGATGGCTCCTTCTTTTGCAAGAATTTGATATAAAAATCATTGACAAGCCAGGGAAAGCAAATGTGGTAGCTGATAATCTATCAAGAATTCATTATGCTGAAGAAGATACTACTTTGATAGATGATACATTTCCAGATGAACATTTGTTTCATATTGCTGTCCAAAATCCATGGTATGTAGATATAGCTAACTACCTAGCAGCTAATAAAATGCCAATACATTTTTCTTATAAGGAAAAGAAGCTTCTTGTGGAGAAAAGCTTCCATTTCTCTTGGATTGATAACATATTATTTTACACTGGACCTGACCAAGTCATGAGAAGATGTGTGAGAGAAGATGATACATATGACATTCTTCATGCATGTCACAATGAACCATATGGAGGGCACTTTGTAGCCAAATGAACAGCACAAAAGATTTTAACAACTGGCTACTATTGGCCTACACTTCACAAAGATGCAACAAGTTATACAAGAAAGTGTGACAAATGCCAAATAATGGGCTGACCAACAAGATCAGATGAAATGCCCTTAAACCCACAGGTGGTGGTAACACCATTTGATAAATGGGGCATGGACTTTATTGGTCCAATAGATCCTCCATCTAATGGGAAGTCATACATACTGGTGTGCACAGATTACCTAACCAAATGGGTCAAATTCAGAGCAATGAAGCATACAAGAGATCATAAAGTTGTTGAATTTCTGTATGAAGAAATTTTTACAAGATATGGCATGCCAAGAGAGCTTGTTACTGATCAAGGTACCCAATTCACCTCCAATCTGATAATAGAGCTCATGAAGGAATATAATATCAGACATCAAAAATCAAGCCCTACCACCCTCAAGCCAATGGGCAAGCAGAAGTTACAAATCAGGAAATAGAAGCAATTTTAACAAAGACAATTCATTTACATCACCAAGGCTAGAGCAGCAGACTATCAGATCCATCTAGGCATATAGAACAACATGGAAGACCACCACAGGGTTCACTCCATTTGAATTGTTATATGGAAAAACACCAATGCTACCGATTGATTTTGAACACAAAACATTAAGAACAACGTTGGAGTTAAACATTGATCTTCTTGCAGCACAGAAAGAGTGATTGCTACATCTCAACTCTTTGGATGAAATGTGCAAGTCTGCCCTGCAACACACAAAAATTTTCCAAAAGCAAAGAAAATAGTGACATGACTCCCATATCAAAAATAAGCAATTCAAAGTTGGAGATTGGGCATTTCTATATGATTCCAGATTCTGGGAGATACCAGGCAAGCTACGGACATGATGGCTAGGTCCATATGAAATAAGCTATGTATTTACAAATGGAGTAGTCTAGTTGACAACAATCAATCCTGTCCACTTCAAGCTACTAGTCAATGGCCATAGACTAAAGTTGTATCACCAGCCACAGACGAAAGAAGACTTCCTGTAGCAGTTCAACCAGCCAGTTTTAACAGATCAATAGGTAACACTTCCTGCAGCAGAGGGTGTCAACCTTCTTCCTGTAGCACTTCAATAAGAATTCCTTTGATGCATGACCATAATAAAAACTTTATGTTTACATAAAGTTCAAATTCTCCATTCACTTTCTATATTCTTCTTTTTCACTTCATTTCATTTCCTAATCTTTCATCCACCCACATCCACGTCATCATGTTTCTATGCTTTTAATAAAGAGATAGTGTACTAATGCATGCGACCACTGATGCTGTCATTCCACTCTCGCTAATATTTCCTGACACATGTGATGATCAATTAATAGGTCTGAGCTTTTCAAATTTATTTCCATTTTTAGTGCATAGATTTAGTTGGTTATATCGAATACTACAATAAATGTATTGTTGCCGCCTTAATCATGTTCCATACCTTCTGCCAAGTCTGAAAAGTGAGGACACTTTTCAATATTTCATAGGGGGAAAGGAATGTGCCAATTTCTAAAAAGTGTCATTTCTATTTACTCATTAAAAGATCCCAAAATCTGTACTTCGGCATTGTCTTGATTAAAATCTAGTTGCCGCATCACACAAGTGTCAAATTTCATACCTTTATTCTGAATAAACCCCTAACAATCAGACTAAGATGTGACCCAGTATTAAAACCATGACATAACTCTCACTCGCATGAATATCTATGATTCATTATATTAAAAGTACATTATTATTGTTCACATCAAGAATACTAGAAGAATGTGAAATAGGGTTTGTGGGTTTACGTGAATTAGTCTAGAATTCAAAAGAAAAGAAGGTAATTATCAAGAACAGAGCAGAGGTTAAACAAAGAAGAGGTTCAATATGGTAAAATGGGGGGCCAATTGCAGTGGCATGAACTAGTGGTTCATAATATTTTAATAGCTGACGTAGAGGCCGTAAGAAGATTTAATGCCTGCGGATGGCTAGGGTATTTCTTAAAATTGACAGAGTTTGATGATGAAGCAGCAGAAGAATTTTCAAACACATTTGATGAGGGCCACACAACGGTATGGGGATTGTCAGTTGTTGCAAAAGAGGAGGGAATAGCAGAAGTTACCGGTTTTCCAGCAGCAGGGGAACATTATCCCAATGCCCATGATGCCAGGTCAGCCAGGGCTCAATTCACCCTACCAGGAGACCCTCCATTGGAGATCACTAAACAAGGATGCAAAAGGATGTCCATTCCACCACCATACTAGGATTTGGCTATGCACATTATAAGGCATTTCACCTATGAAGGGTGATTCTCTAATTTACATGCGCATCATTTTAAGTTTCTTAGTTATGTACGACATAATATCCCAATGAATGCACCCAATTTTCTATTTAATATGCTATGCATTAGTGCCGAAGAAACCCAGAAAGGGAAAGACAACTCTATTACTCACCATGCCTTGATTAATTTACTCATAGAAAGATCTCTTAGGGATGCCTCCCCTATAACATGGGTAGAGTTCATCCATCATAAAACCCTTCAGCCTCAAATTGCCCCTAATGTGCAAGATAACCAAGATAATGTAGTCTCCCCTGATTCAGTTGCCGAGAAAAATAACCAAGGGGAAGAAACTAAAAATTTACAAGAAAATGTGCCTTTAACCGCTCACATGAGCAATATACCTACTGCCACCCAACCAAAGGAAAAAAGAAGATAGTAGGAGAAACTTCGGTTCCTAAAGCTGAACTGCAAAACCCTCAAGTCTCAAGAAAGAAGAGAATGAAGTCAGTTCCTACAGCCACTACTCCTACAGCAGAGACAACAAAAAGGGTTAGTAAGAAAAAAGGCCGTAAAAATTGAGGAAATCCAAAATAAGAAAAAGTCCTAGGATGAGAGGGAAGATTCCTAAAATGCCCACCAAAAGCTAGCCCTCTTCCCCCAAACAATGTGAGGAGGAAACTCTTATCCATATTGTTCCTAATGATTCTCCCAGTAAGTCTAAAATTCCTAAAATTCCTCAAAATGTAGAAGAGGAGTGTGAAGATGAGCCAAATGTATGTCAGAATGACCTAGGATCCAGCCAGTAGGATGTTCCAACTCGTGAGGAAGAAACCCCTACAACTCACCAGATGCCTTGCACAAGAAATGTTGTAGTTTCTTATAAATGAACTTGGTTAATAAAATTCTTAGAGAAGTTATGGAAAGAACAAAGAAAAAAGAATAACAAGATGAAAATAATGGTCCGATTACTCTGCAAATGCTTCTTTTTTAGTTATATAATAAATATGTTCTTACCACCACTCTGCATGAAGAAGAGAAAAAGAAATTGTAGAAAGTAATAACAAAATAGGAAAGGGAAATTACAGAATTGAAAGATCAGTTGACAAAATAGAAATAGAGAATGGACCATGCTCTTAAACTAACTGACCAGGTCATTGCATGTAGACCTCCACCCAGGGTCTATACTATCTGTCTCAAAGAAAAATTCCTTCTATTCTAGTTGATGATGACCCTCAAGGATATAAATGCAGAGTTCAAATCAGCGCATAAATTCTATGGGTTATACCAAACACTTCCATCTTGGCAACAAAACCTACTCTATGAGTTGTATGTGCATAATTTCGTCATCCCTACAGAGATTGAATGGAATCCCCTACCTTACATAGGGGATATACACCTAAGGGCTCTGATGTCATGGATGCACAATGAGGCCAACTATGATAGGCGGTTGGGGAATTACAGAGATCTTGAGAAGATAGAACCCCTACCATTAAGAGCAAAAAGAAGTCAACCAGAAGTGTTCCTGAGGGATTGGTTCAGACTGACATATGGGAATATTAGAAAGGAGATTAGAGATAAAAAAATTAAAACTCAGAGAAGATGTTTATGCAGAATATGACAGCATGTCCTACTTTTTCTTCCAAAGAGCCCTAACCGATGCCAGAAGTAGATGGGGCAGATTATCAGAGGTATTTAAAAGATCAAAACCACGTAGCCCCATTAACCTTGAAGAAACTATACACCAGGCACCAAAGTACATAGCACTAGGTAGGAAAATTAGGTAGGAGCTTTGGTGTCCACTCACAATGCAACCGCCCATGCTCCTTTGGCCCTTGTATGACATCAACACTACCAGACTTGACAGGATTCAAGAAGATCACAGAAGGGACATTTGGGAAAGAACAAGGGGAGTCTACTACTCGATTAAGAGCCAGAGGAGGGGAAGAAATAAATTTTGTGAATACAGGTCAATTGTCAAAAGGTGCAATGCTTGAGGACAAGAATTTGATTAACCAAGGGGCAGATGATAAGGATAAATTATTGCCTTTATTTTGTATAATTTTAATACTCTATTCTAGTTTTTTTTTAAACATTTGAGAGTCTAACCAGCCAAAAACTTGTGATAAAGTCCAGAAAGAACTGATGAACCATGGGTAGATGTTTGTTACATATTTTGCTAATATTATACATATAGTGCAGTATTTCATAAAACCATCAGAATCTATGTTCTAATATCTAGATATTTAATTTGATTAAGCTTGTTGCATGAATATTTTTGTATCATAACTAACTTGATAGGAAAGAAAGCGGCTGGAGAGTGGTTGACAACATTCATGGAGGACTATTGAGGACCAGCTATGGTGGAGTGATCATTATAGCAGTAGGAAACATGGCTGCTACAATGGAGCCATTATTCCAGGATGTGGGGATGTAGTGTGCCTATATTCCCTCTGCACTTCATTACATTGAATTGGTCACCCTAGCTTTACTACCCACGCCGTGGGCTATTATTCTTCCATCTTCTTCTCCGGCATGTTTTCAGCAAGATAGTTTCTTTTCTATTTTTGTAATAAATGTTTGATCCTATATTTATATAGGGATTGGACTGATAGTTTGAAGTTAGCTAGAAGGAAAATGAAAGACAAAAGTTTTTGAAAGGAAACTGTTGTATCTTATAGCAATCTATTTTCAAGTTCCATGTCTTATTTTTATGTAATGAGTTTTTGAAATGCAATGAAATAGTTCTTGGTTTACATTTTGTGTTCATAGTTTAGCAGGAATCAACCAAGGGGGCCCACTTGGGAGGTGGAATAGGTTAGAATGGAATAGATTTCATTTCCAGCATTTCTAGTATTTCAGATAGAAGTTACAATTTCTTCCTACAACATCGCAACTTGTGAGTGTTCCTGTAGCATCTGCAAGAATAGTTATAATGGATGTTTTAGGTTGAAATCATAGGTTTCAGTAGAGTTTCAGGTTATAGGATTCATTCTAGTAAGAAGATAAATGTATTCTTTTCCTGTAGCACTAGTGTAGGTTTCTTTTATGCATTTTTACCTTCCTGCAGCATAAGCAGAATGACTCCTTAAGGAACCTAGTGCACATATCATGTCGACCATTTCAAGTATACATCCCTAGGTTGACAAGTTAAATGCACCTTATAATGGGAAAAGTAGTTCTTAGATTGAATGAACCATTCTTAAGAAAGGCCTTGAGAATGATTATTATACACCTATTGTGAGGCGGTTCATGTATATTTATCTTACTTGCATTGATATTCAAGTTCAGTACATAAGCATTAAGTAAAGATTCAGATAACAAGAAAAAAAATTAATTGATAGATCACTGATTCCCCCCCCCCCCCCCCCCGCCCTCAGTGATCCTAATCCTAATAATTTGTATCAAAGCTTTGGTCCTCAGCAAAGAAGTTTAACCACTTGAGGAGATCATGGAGAAGGAAGAAATGAAACACCTGAAAAAGAATCTTGAAGCAGCCCTTGAAGAACTTGACACATATGAAAAAGAAAATGAAGATCTAAAACTAAAAGTTGAAGGCATGCAAATACTTATCAAGAAACTGAAAAAAGAATTAAGAAATTGTTCTTCAAATGATTTGGGGGAAGTAGTAAAAAATTTGAATGAAGAAAATTCATCTCTAACAAGTCAGATTGAAGAATTGGATGAAAAGCTATGTAACAATCAAGATGCCTATGATGATCAAGTCAAAGAAAACAAGCAGTTAGATGAAGAACTGAGAAAAGAAAACATGGAAATATTGAAGTTAAGAAACAACAAAGATAAGATGGAATCTGAATTGATTGTAGCAAAGAATCATATTGACAAGTTACACACAAGAAAGGATCTAATAGAATCATAGTTGTATGCTCCAAAGGTTAAAGGAGATACCAGTAGTATAGGATATAATGAAGCACAAATTTAGATTTATGCCATGCAAGAAAGAATGAAAGAACCAAAGGACATCATAGATACTAAGGAGATTGGAAATTAGACTGAAGACAATATTGAACCACCTAAGGATGAATGCAAGCTAGTTGATAGAACATGTTATGCTTGTAACAAGCATAAACATATTGCAAGGAATTGTAAAGAGGTAAGATCCTTCAATGGTTACTATTATTGATGCAATAAATTTGGTCATAGAGCTATGAATTGTAAAACAAGTCAGAAGAACAAGAATCAGAATAATCAAAGAAATCAAGATCAGCAAAAACAAAGAAGTTATCCTCAGCAACATGTTAGAGGTACTTAGAACATTACATGTCAAATATGTAATCACAATGCTCATTCAGCTAGACAGTGTAGATTGGTAACTCACACCAATATACTGAAGAATATCAAACCTCCTATCATTTTTCATTCATGTGGAAAGGTTGGATACATCTCAAGGTCTTGCAGATCAAGAACAAAAGGACAAGAGAATCATAAGAAGTATTTGTTTGAAGAATCAGGAGAAGTTAAGTTTGTGGAAGATAAAGCTAAATCAGATAAAATATGGGTCAAAGTAAAGAAGCATAATGAAGAGAATAAGGTAGCAGATGCATCCTCAGTGGATCCACCTTCCACTTCTGATTAGTTGACCCTCATAGTCTTAGGGGGAGCTATTCTAGCTCTGAAGCCCTACATGGTTGGTATACTCACCTCCGAGTATGCACCTTGGATTACAATTGTTTGGTGACATTGTGATGTAGTATGCAAGAGAACATGATCTAAATTGTTATCAGGAACAAGAATGGAAGTTACAGTTGCTTCCTCTGTCTATGTGGCAAGTATTAATGGTGGAAATCTACTTTTCAATCACCAAGTCCTCACTAGCAGTCAAAATAAATGATTGCAGATCATAGAAGCCCTAGAAGTTGTATTATTAATGCATTACAGTTGTTCTCATCAGCAAAGAAAGGAGATTGATAATTGTTATTTGTTAAGAAAAGTAATTCGAGTTTGAAATGAAGCCCAAGTGCGGACATGTCATTTTGGAAATTAGTTGAAAAATTACTTAACAATCGAGTAAGAAGTTGGATAATCAAAGGAAAACTTGCAGTCAAGTAGAAAAGTGTCACAATTAAATTATTTATTAGAGATTGATATCAAGAAAATCTTTGAAACATCTCGGAAGTGATTTATCATTATGCTTCAGTGCATGAATTTCATGAAGTGGAATGGGTCAAAATCTTGTTGAGTAGTGTTCTATGTGAGAGTATCAGTATAGCTGTTGGAGATTTTGTTTTGGAGCCGACCTGGTGGTATCGTTGGAAGCACATACTTATTATTGATCATCTAAGTGTGAATACAACAAAAGAGAATTCATGTAAGAGTAGAATTGATTGAAGATACAATTTGAAATATCATGTGAAGAAGCAGATAAAACTATTATGA
>MU223317.1:3827145-3843067 GCA_018584345.1 Thuja plicata | reverse complement strand
AACCTCATTGCAGATTATGCCAGAAATCATATTCCTGACCCCATTCCTGCCCAGGTCAAAAAGAGGAAGGTTGTGGGGACTCTGCCCAGTTCCTCAAAATCCAAAAAAGCCTCCATTTCCTCTAGCCTGTCCTCTTCTTTACCCCCGGTTGTATTGAAGAAACCTAATCTCTCAAGAGGCTTTAATGATACGGAAAAGATTGCTCTGAATATTCCTTCTCGTCTTCATATCCAGTCTTCGGATGGTAAGGAGCATACCTCTCAGGACTCTGTTATTGATGATGCCCAGATTAGTCAGCAGGGACCTAGTACTGTGTTGCCTCTTCCTAACACCCCTGTGGAGAAGGTCATGGTGGACCATGAAAATATTAATGCTAAGGGTAGAAGTATCTTCCCTAAGTCTGGGGAAAAAGTTAATTCTGGTCTGATAATGAGAACTCTGTTGAAAAGGAGACTAAAGGGACTGAGACTGTGAAGAATAAATAAGAAGACATTAAAACAATTGATAGTAATGCGGAACACTCAGAGGATAATAGCTTCAAAGTTCTTGAAGAGGATAATTCTGAGCCGTATGAGTCCCCGAGCCATGAGAAGGATAATAGGAAAGAGGATAGAGATAGAACTTTCAAGGGGAGTAAATTTTAGTCTCTCCAAACTGATATCCGCAGGATGGACAGTGAGGTGAGAAGGACTAATATCATGTCTCCTCTGGAAATTGCAAAAAATAAGTCTATATACAGTTATAATTTGGATAAGTGGGTTCAATCTGATCTGGTGGAACTCAAAAACTTCACCATATTCCTTTGTTGCCATTAATGACAAAGGGGGAGATTGTTGGAAAGTTGACTATAATGAAGTATATGACTCTATTTAGTGTTTTCATTATGGAAACAAAGTCATATGAAGTTTTTGAGTCAGCACACATTATCAGAAGATCAGAAATTGGCTAAGTACAAAAAATAGGATAGAGCATGGAACAAACTGTTATAGTTTTGATTAGCATGTGTTCATCTATTATCCAAATGATATTTTCCTTTGAATATAATATTATGAGTATTTTTAAATGCTAATTCTAAGAGATCATGATCAGATCTGCAAGTATGAAGAAGATACAGCCAGTTGAAGAGGTACAGCTAGTGAATGTCAAAATAGGATAGAGATCATGGAAGGAGCCAATAGAGATTGTTTTGGCATGGAATTTTCACTTATCCTTAGGACTTTTGACTTTTGATTAGCAATTTTTAGTGACCTAAAAATCTATGGTTAAAACCACATGACTTGATTCATCTGGGATAATTAGTTAGAGCTATTTTGGTGAAGTAGACTATGTGAAAAGATGTGTCTGTTTGGTTTAAGTAAAGCAGTTATAATTAATGTTAAGACAAATTAATGAAGGGTTGCATGGTTATGTAAGTGATCTAGACACATGGTAAAAGGTTTCCTAAAGCTGACATGTTCATGTCCTTTGAGGAAGTACTTATAGAAGGTCATTTATGATGGTAAAAGTTGTGAAAGCCAGAGATAAGAAAGGCAGAGTAGAGTGCTAAAGAAGAAGAGATATATCTATCATATGTTGATGATATATATTGAATTATAAGATTTCAAAGTGAAGACAAGATTTTTATAGTGATTAACAAGAGGTTAAAGCATTAGCGCACAAAAGGAACTGATCAGACAAGCAGTGTCACAGTAGCAGTTCACCTTGCAGATACAGTGTGTATCAAATATCCAGAAGGTTGTAGCCTTCACCATTTAGATAGTGAGTCCACCACTCCTAATAGGGATATTGTAAAAGACTCTTAATAGGTTCTGACCCTTATCAAGGTCATTGTACTTCATGTATTGTAAAGAAAACTCCTAATAGGGTTAAGGGTCTTCTAACAAGGATCATAAGACACTAGTATAGAATATTTGTGGGTACTAATTCCCACCGGGGTTTTCACCTACATTGGATTTCCCCATAATCATATATGGTGTTATGTGTTGTGTATATTTATCTTACTTGCATTGATATTCAAGTTTAGTACATAAGCATTAAGTAAAGATTCAGATAACAAGAAAAAGTATTAATTGATAGATCACTGATTCATAGCCCCGCTCTCAGTGATCCTAATCCTAACAAAAAAATATTCAATAAACCTACATTACTCAAAAAAATACTCACATAATTGGATTCAATCCATTAAACTATCAGATCACCTCAAAAAGCCTTTACTATCACTGTTATTGACATATATAGTCCCTACACAAAATTTCTAAAAATTGACAACCCTTCACACATCTCAAGGATGGTCATACATAGTTTACCTAAACACTAATTCATTGGTTTCAGACAGTTATCTAACCAATTCCACTGAAAATACAATCTTGCACTAAATGGTGTCAATGAAAACATTCACAACTTTTGCAACTTTTTGGATAGGCTATCCAAAATTAGTCAAAAGTTTTCCAAACTTGTCCCATCCTCCAAATCTGATGAAATACCATCAAATATGACCTCTAGTCCCTTGTTTGTCTCATATTGACACAAAATTCCAAAAACACCTAATTGGACCTAAATGGACACAAAGGTTTGTAAGGTCCTAACAAGACACATCCTCTTACTAATACTCCACACACTAGGATTCTTGGTCCCTTTATTCACCTAGTGGTCTATCTAGAACCACTACAAGCTAGAAAAAAGGAGGAAACCCTAGGTTACAATACATCCGCTAGCCTACCTAGGTGCTCCTGCACCATACTCTCCTAAAAGGAAAATATATGTCACTCCTATGGACAATAGATCCTCTAAAATTTCCACCTTCTTGAAGTCTTCTTCTACAATCTAGGATGCCTCTGACTCTGGCTTATCCTTCCACTGAATCAAATGTTCCATGTAGACTTTGTGTCTAGTAGTATTCTTAACCCGGGAGTTTAGAAATTTTTCAGCTACCATCTAAAACTTTGGAGGTAAGGAAGCAACCTCTGCATCATCACTAACCCCCTAATTGTTTGGAGTGATCTCATCTATCTTCCCTCTGAACTATATTAATTCTTGGACATTAAAGACTAGAGATATGCTCAATTTTGATGGTAAGTCCACCTTATATGCATTACCTCCATATTTTTCCAAGATCTTGCAAGGTCCCACCCTTTTCATCTGAAGCTTTATAGGGACACCCTTCTATAGCCTTGATTTGTTCAAGTGGACCATGACATAGTCACCTACCTCAAGCTAAACATCTCTCCTCCTTTCATCAACTTTGGCTTTCAACTTTAGTTGATTGTCTTGGATCTGCTTCTTAACTTGGTCTTGTATCTCTTTCATGGTAAGAGTGAAGTCCTCTGCATGGACACTTCTTTACTCCATCCCACCAATTTCTCTAAGCTCACAAACACCCCTAGGGTGCATGCCATAAACAACCTTAAATGGGCTCTTTCTTGTCATTCTATTCTTGCTATCATTGTAAGCATATATTGCTTGGGGAATGCCCACATCCCAAGTCTTCCCATACTCCTTAGTTAGGAACCTCAATAGGTTACCCAACACCCTATTTACCACCTCAGTTTGGCCATCATTCTGAGGGTGATAAGCTAAACCAAAAGATAGGTTAGTGCCCAATCTTGTCCACAAGGTTCACCAAAATGGCTCATAACTTTTACATCCCTATCAGAGACTATACTCAAAGGGAGACCATGGATCCTCACAACCTCTTTGAAAAACAAATAAGCAATGTGACTAGTATCATTAGTAGTTTGACATGGGATGAAATGCCCCATTTTACTAACTCTATGAACAACTACATAAATTCTATCATACCCATGTTTAGTATTGAGTAAGCCCATAATAAAATCCATACTCACACTCCCATGGCCTCTTAAGGACTGGTAGAGGCTGATACAACCCTGCATTACTTATTCCTCCTTTGGCCTTCATGAAAACAACACACTACTCCACATGCTCGGTGACATCTTTCACCAACTTTGGCCAATGGTAGAACCTTTGGACCAATTCCAAGGTCTTGTCCTTACCAAAATGACCACTTAGAGAACCATTATGTTTCTCTTGTATGAGGTTCATCCTCATTGACCCTTTGGGTACACACAACTGATTTCCCTTGAACAACAATCCATTCTGTAAAGTAAAATCAGATAACTTGCTATGAAAATGATTCTCAAAATCAACACATACCTTATAGGCCTCACCAAAATCCTCATCTAATTTGTATAGATCTCTGAAACTTTCAATCCCAATGCTATTGAAGTGAACTTCTTGCACTGTCAACAACCTCCTGCTTAAGGCATCTGCCACCTTTTTAAGTTGACCCTTCTTGTGCTTTATAGTAAAAGTGAATGCTTTCAAGTACTCCATCCACTTCAAATGCCTATTTCTTATTTTTTCTTGAGTGTTGATGTAACTAAGAGCCTGATTGTCAGTAAATACTACAAACTCCTTAGGAAAAAGATAGTGCCTCCATTTTTCTCAAAGATTGGACTAAGGAATATAGTTCCAAATCATAAGAAGAATACTTCTTCTTCGCCTCATTTGATTTCTCACTAAAGAAGGCCATTGGTCTGCCCTCTTGACTCAATACACCCCCTATTTCCATTCCACTAGCATCACACTCAATGGTAAACAACTTCTCAAAGTTTGGCAATTGTAGGAATAGTTGAGTAGCCACTTGTTTCTGCATCAAATCAAAAGCATTCTCTTCTTCTACTGTCCATCTAAACTTAGTTTTGACCCCACCCTTTATAGTATCCATAAAAGGTGCACATATTCCACTTAAATTCCTAATAAACTTCCTATAAAATTGGGCAAAGCCATGGAAAATTCTTACCTCTGTGGCTGTGGTAGGTGGAGGCCAATTTAGGATGGTAGAAACTTTGTCTTTGTCCATCTTCAAAGACCCCTTGGACACTATAAAGCCCAAGTAGACTAGTTATTGTTTAAAGAACTCACACTTCTCAAGATTACTGGCCAATTTCTCTTTATGTAACCTTTTCAATACTTCCTCAACATGTCTTATATGCTCCTCTCTTGTCTTACTAAATATTAGTATATCATCAAGATATACCACCACAAACTTCCCTGTGAAGTCCTTGAGCACTGCATTCATGAGCCTCATGAATGTGGTCGGAGCATTAGAGAGGCCAAATGGCATAGAAAGTCATTCATATAACCCATATGTGGTCTTGAAAACCATTTTCCATTCATCATCTTCCTTCACCCTGATTTGGTGATAACCACACTTCAAATACAACATTGTAAAGTACATTGCCTCTCCTAGGTAATCCATAAGATCCTCTATTCTAGGGATTGGTAATTTTTACCTTATTGTAATCCTATTTATAGCCCTTAAGTATGTGCATAATCTCCACTTTCCCCCCTTCTTGGATGCTAAAACAACTGGGACTGCACAAGGGCTAATGCTCTTCTTGATCAAGCCTTGATCCAAGAGTTCTTGCACCTATCTAGCTACCTCCATGTTCCGATCTGGAGTCATCTTGTATGGTTCTTTGTTGGGAAAGGATTCCCCTAGCACAAAGTCTATTTGATGACTTATAACTCTTTTAGGTGGTAGGGTTGCACGAGTTCCATCACTCACTATGTCTTTGTACTTCTCAAGGAATTCTTACAATTCTTATGCTAATGGCTCCTTCACTATTTCTTCTTCTTCCTTGGGCTTCAGCACAATGGCATACCCCTCAGTCTCATCACCCTTGACATCTTTTAAAAACTCCTATCCATTGCATAACATAACACTAGCAGTTTTGGTCTTTGGTTCTTCATCCTCTAGTAATGATTGAATTTTGAAGGTCTTCCCTCCTTTCTTGAAAGTGATGGAGATCTCTTTCCCATCATACACTACCCCATTATCAAATTTTCAAGGCCTCCCAAGAGGAAAATGGAAAGCATCATTTGGTAGGATTTCTTAAAGCAATCTTTCCTTGTACCCTACTATTGAGAACTCTACCCATGTTTTCTCATTGACCAGTACACTTTGGCCTTTGTTGAGCCATGTCACCTTATAGGGGTTCACATGGGGTATCTTGGCTAGCTTAAGCTTCACTACTGCCTCCTCTGAAATGATGTTATCTTTGGATCCAGAGTCCATAATCACCTTACACACCTTACCAAGGATCTTGCATCAGATTCTAAATAGTTCCCTCCTATGTTTGGGCTCATCCTTGATTTGTTGACTTATTAGTACCCTTATGAACATTATATTCTCACCCATCTCTGAGTCTAGATGGTCTACCTCAGGGGTTTTGACACTTGAAGTGTCCTCATGTCCATATGTTATCCTCTTATCACTATTTTCTACAGAAGGTTTGTCTGGACATCTATAGGATGAATGACCTAGCTGCCCACAGTAATAACATTTAATATCTGAGAAATAAGAACTACTCCTACCTCCTCTTCCTCTATTAGGACCACCATGATTCCCTCTGCCTCTATTATAACCTCCTCTTGAACTACTTTCAGTCTATTGCTCTATCAACTTATTCTCTTCTTGGGATCTTTGTTCACTACCCCTACCTTGGTAGCATCCTCTTTGACCCCTTTGATCTCTACCTCTGCCTCTATTGTTACTGTTGTTCTTGAAGGCAGAATCTCATTTCTTCTTATTCTTTTCTTCCACCTTTATAGCTAATTAATGGCACTTTTGGATAGTGGTAGGTGTCCATAGGCTAATCTCCTCTTGGATGTTCCACTTCAATCGACCCAAGTATCTAGCCACTCTAATTGGCTCTTCTTCTTGCATTTTAGACCTTAGACACAATCTCTAGAACTCCTCAATAAATGAGGCCACATCTAGGTCTTTCTATTTCAAGTTTTGTCTCTTCCTATGAAGCTGGATCTCATAGTCCTCTGGAATATAGTTTTCCTTCAATTTGGACACCATAGCATTCCAATTTTCTAATGGTTTCTTTCCCATAATTACCCTCTCGTCTTGAAGGTATTTCCACCAAGTCAAAGTTGGCCCTCTTAGTCTAGACTTGGCCACTTTGATCTTTTGGGCTTCACTTGTCCCCTCAAACTTGAAGTGATTCTCCATTGCTTCAATCCAGTCCATGACTATCTCAATATCCATCTTTCCGCCAAATAAAGGTATCCCTTCCAAAGATTTTCCACTTAATTCCTTTATGGCCTTAAAGAAAGGTTCCTCATTCAATACTGGATCTGGTTCGGGGATGAAGTCTTCCTCTTCAATCTTTTGCTTACCCCTACTACTGGTTTCAACTTCAAAGTCTTTCTTCCTAGAAGCATCTACTAGTTCTTCCATCTTTATCCTCATTACTTCCAAGGTACCCTCAAGGAGTCTATTTTTCTAATTTTTCTCTTCCATGTCCTTGGCTCATTCTGTATTTGTTACCATCTTTGCGGAACTACAAGATTCCACTTCTAACATAAACCAATCTTCCCAAGTTTCTCAACTTTCTCTGATACCACTTTGATGTAGCACTAGTTTTTCTCTCCCTAGTTTCTTCTAGGGTCTCCTAGGAAAATCTCCTCACCTACTAGGGTTCTTTCACTAACCCTAGGCTCCTTAGGAATCTTATCACAAGATCCTAGTTCTTTCAACTAGTGAACACCATCTTGTAGACCAAAACACTTCCAAACTTTCTCCTAGACCTTAAATGGTCTTTCTCGCATCTTAGACCTAAAAGACTCCAATTGATAAAAAATTGATCAATGTCAATCCACAAAGAGGATTATGGTTTCCAAAATTTCCATAGGACCCTTTCCAACACCTGCAAGCATACTTTGTATCAGAACCCTAATCGAGTTCCAAGAACTTACACAATAGCTTCTCAAATAGGGCTACAAGAAATTAGCCCTTTTTAGTCAATTTTTCTGCAATAAAATACAAAATTTCTTAACAAGTGCCCAAGATAATTTAGGATCTAGACACCCTTTACTGAGACACAAGAGATTTTCTAGGTCTAGGGCTCCCAAGCTATCCGTACAGCTCTGCCTACAAACAAGGCTAGAAATCAAGGTTTTGAGAGTTTCAAAACTAGTCTGATAGAAAATTCTCTCTTGCTATCCAAGAAACCTCACCAAGTCTTCCCACTCACTTTGGGAACCTCACAACACACCATCCTACTCCTCTAAAAGATTTTATTGAAGCTATGAATGCTTTCAATCCACCAAAATGGCTCTGCAACTAATGGTGATCCCTATCCATGACACACTAGCTCGCCTAGGGAATCACCTTAAAAATGGATTCCATCACTTTTTGGGCCCTTCTTTCACTGTACACAATGTACATGGAGTCTACTCTCATATTCCAAAATCCCGTTCAAGTTCCACAGCGGAAAATGGAGTTAAGACCCCATTTGTTCACAATGCCTAGTTCAGGATAGCGACAGTGCTGGAAACAAAATAATTTAAACAAGCAACTAAAACTATTTGATAAAAATAAATAACACCACATAAAATCTTCAAAAAACCTACATTACCCAAAACAATAATCACAAAATTGGATTCAATCCATTAAACTATCAGATCACCTCAAAACACCTTAACAGTCACTATTATTGACATATACAGTTCATACACAAAATTTATCAAACTTGCCAACCCTTCACACATCTCGAGGATGGTCATATATAGTTGGCCCAAACAATAATTCATCAATTTTAGACAGTTATCTAACCAATTCCACCAAAAAAGCAATCTTGCACTAAAAGTTATCAATGTTGTTAATGACAACATTGACAATTTTTGTAACTTTTTGGATAGGCTATCCAAACTTGGTCAAAAGTTGTCCAAACTTGTCCAATCTTCAAAATATGATGAAATACCATCAAATAGGACCTCTAGTCTCTTGTTTGGCTCATATTGACACAAAATTCCAAAAACACCTAATTGGACCTAAATGGACACAAAGGTCTCTAAGGTCCTAACAAGACACATCCTCTTACTAACACTCCACACACTAGGACTCTTGGTCCCTTTACTCACCTAGTGGTCTGGCTAGAACCACTACGAACCAAAAAAAAGGAGCAAACCCTAGGTTATAATGCATCCACTAGCCTAGCTAGGTGCTCCTGCACCACTCATGTGTCCAATGTACTCAATACAAGCTACCTTTCACTTGACATTGATGACTTCCCAATTATCAAAGAAGAAGAAACTAAGATAGGAGATATCACAGATATCTATCTAGAAAAATTGGAATCAAAAAGATCTTTTGAAGCCGAAGACAATTTTATTTGGGATGTCGGTTTGGGAAATTACTTAATACAAGAAAGTGGATTCATAGAGACAAATATTTCCAAGAAAGACACTGAGTTAGAAGATCAGAACAACCAAGTTTGGGAGCTATTATTTGATGGTGCTAGAAGCAGACATGGCTCTGGTGGTGGTGCTATGTTAATTTATCCTAAGGGAGAGAAGTATTATATAACTTTTAGATTCAGTTTCTCCTACACTAGAAACACTGCTGAATATGAAAGCCTAGTGAATGGATTGGAGTAGGCTAGAAAGAGAGTGATCAAATCCCAAAACTTTTATGGTGACAGTGAGTTGGTTGTCAGCCAAGTAAGAGAGATAAGTGAAACCAAAAGTGATACAATGAGAGCATACAAGCATCAAGTTTGGGATGCAATTGAAGATTGCCATGCTTTCAATATTGTTGCGATCCCTACAAAGTTAAATCAGAATGTAGATAGATTAGTTGCTGTTGGATCCCAGTATGATATCCCTAATAACATTTCAAAAGAAAGAGACCAATACCATATCAAATTAATTGTCAGACCTTCTATCCTTGATAATAATATTAATTGGCAAGTGTTTGACAATGATAAACAAATTCTGCAGTTCTTATTTGAAGAGGATGTTTTCTTAGAACATAACCAAGATAGACTAATGCAGAACTATGGTGAACAAGTGACACAACTTAGATCTAATAAGATTCCCAAGGGTCTTGTCACCTTAGAAGTTATCTTCAAAAAATATGATCAAGTTAATAGTAGTAAAACTGGCCTGGTAGTCCAACAAGAACATTATATTGAACTAGAGTTGGAGCTAGGTAAAAGTCTACAATTTAGGAAGGTAAATACTGATTCAGAAAAGTAGGCTTACACACAATTATTTCAAGAGTTCAGTGATATATTTGTATGGAAATATGAAGATCTTAAAGGTTTTAACCCATCACTTGCTTAGCATACCATTGAAGTAGAGCCAAATGCCAAACTAGTAAGGCAAAAGCAAAGGCCTGTCAACCCCAAGCTTGAGCCACTCATGTATAAAGAAGTACTCAAACTGATTGAGAGTGGGATTATTTACCCCATAATGCATACTACTTGGGTTTCTAACCTTGTACCTTTTAGGAAGAAGAATGGGGAGTTGAGGCTATGTGTTGACTTTAGAGACCTTAACAGAACATCCCTCAAAGATTGCCATCCATTACCCTCTATGGAGAAAATCCTACAATGTGTCTATGGATATGAGAGATTTTCATTATTAGATAGCTATTCAGGATACAATCAGATCCTAGTTCATGAAGAAGATCAATATAAGACTGCATTTACAACCAAGTGGGGAATCATGGCTTATAAAAAAATGCCCTTTGATTTGTCCGATGCAGGCGCTACTTTTCAAAAGGCAATGGATATGGCCTTTAAAATCCTCCTGTACAAGTTTGTACTAGTTTACTTAGATGATATAACTGTTTATTCTAAGCATGCAGCAGATCATATCAAACATCTGAGGAAGATATTTGAAATATGTAGAGAGTTTGGGATATATCTTAATCCCAAGTGTATGTGGTAGATTTGGCCTTGTTAATCAACCATACACTTCAACATAGTCCTTATTCATCAGATACACACAAGAATGAATATGAGATTATTCATCTTGCCTATCTGAATGATTTGACCTGTTGCCTTCTATCCAGACGAGGTTTTGAAATAGCTCTCAGAATGAGATTCTCACAACCATAGACCAATCTAGAACAAAGGATTTATGCTTCCATGAATGCAATGCAATGATTAATCTAGAAATGAAACATGCAAGATTAATCTAAATGATCCATTTAAACTAGAAATGAGATTAAAAATATGTCATGGTTTCAATGAGATTATTCTAGAAATTGAAATTAATCTATTGCAAAATCAGATTATTCTATATGAAATTATGAACTAAGAATGTAGCAACAATTCAGTATTCTAACAATGCATATGACTAAAAATTCAGGAAGGATTTTGAATGAGAAATGGGAGTTCTTTTATAAACTCGAAGGTTGTTTAGAATAGAAACTTTCCTTTTTCAAATAAAATAGATAGAAAAGATAGTTCAAATTAGAAAGCTTTCTTTACAAGAAAACAATAAATTGTTATTCCCTTTGCTTTAACTATTTTCTTTATTTGATTTTAACTGTTTTATTTATGATTTTAACTGTTTTCTTTCTCTTTAAAGAACATTTAATTCAAAACTTCTATTTCTGTATAGGAGAGAAAATTTTTGAGAGAATGTTTAATTAAATAAATAAAGCATGACCTCGTAAATATGTTTTTCTCAATTATTTGAATAATTAAATTCAATTATTGAAATGAGGATATTTATTTAATAATTAAATATTATTGAATTCCTTTTTATGTGTTTTAGCTAAAAGGGGTGAATTTGATTTAATTAAAGTGCTAGGACTTTATAATTAAATTAATTCAATCGTAGGGTTTCTTTAGCCAATAGATATTTTAGGAATTAAATATAATATATGATTAATGCAGATTTAAGATTTTCTGCATTGGACACTTAGGTCAAGTAGAGTCAGTCAAAACTCAGAATTGCCTAGTACAATATGACTTTGATGATTCAGAAGAATGACAAATGCAACAAAATTGGTTAGGATTGCAAGATGCCAATTTTGGGGTTTACATTTTGCCCCTCTTTGAATTGATGTGCGAGTAGCGCATTGATTCAAAGAATAGTCTGATGCCTGAAGCACAAAAGAATAGATTTGAACATTGGTGATGCAAAGATCGATTGATGAAGATTTGAGAGCCATCTCTAGGATAGAGCTTGACTCTCTGGAGTCTAGATTAGATTGTCGAGATGCCGGTCAAGTAGAGTTTTTGATGGTCATCTTGAGAATGAAGCTTGATCCTCAGGGATCTGGGTTAGAATGCCCTGATACCTAATAGATTAAGATTTTGAGAATCATCTCCAGAATGAAGCTTGATTCTCAGGGATCCGGGTTAGATTGCCCAAATACCTAGATAGATTGATATCTTTCACAATGTTGTCTCTAGAATAAGGCCCAACCTTCAGGAGTCAGGGTTAGATTGCTTTGATACCTATCCAACAAGATAATCAATAGAGATTTTAGGACTATCTCCAGAACGAAGCTTAGTCCCCCAATATCTGGGTTAAATTGCCAAGACACTGGTTAGATTGACATCTTTCACAAGGCTATCCCCAGAATGAGGCTCAACCTTTAGGATTCAGGATTAGAATGCTCCGATACCTGTCTCAGAATATAGTAAATAGTGGTTTTTAGGACTATCTCCAGAATAGAGCTTAGTCCTCCAATATCTAGGTTAGATATCCCAGACACTAGTTAGATCGAGTTTTCAAGAATCATCTCCAAAACAAAGCTTGATCCTTAGGAGTCAGGGTTAGATTGCCCCAATTCCCAATAGATGAGTTTTTGAGAATCATCTCTAGAACGAAGCTTGATCCTCGAGAATCTGAGTTAGATGTCTCAGATACTAAAAAGATGATGAGATGTAGGGAACAGAGATACCCCTATTGATTGTGGAGTATCCATTTTTTACTATGAGGTACAAAAAATTGAACATGCCCCAAGTGACAAGATAACCCTAGCAATGAGGACTTTTGAAAATCAGATTAGATTGATTGGAATATATTCAATGATGTAATCATCCTGCCCCTTGGGAGCGAAATGGAAAGATGACACGTCATAATGATGATGGAGAGTGAAAAATTGCAGATAGATGTTGAATCAAAGATCAAGAAGAACTCAGAATAGATTATGGAAGAATTAGGAAGATTCAGAATCAATTTTGAGCAATTTCAAGGTCTAGTTGACCAAGTTTGACTAGGGTTGACCAAAGTTGACTAGAATTGATGTTTTGAGGAAAAAAAGTCAAAGATTTGAGAAAATGATTATAAGATATGATTCTGAAAAGAAAGCGACATCAGAAAGTTGACTGCATAAGCATCCGATCGTGTCGGTCCCAAAAATTTTAAAAGGCGATTTTGAGCTATATAGAAGTGTCAGATTTTGATTTCGATCCCGAAAATGGATTGACAATATAGTTGAAGATAGATAGTGAGGATCAAACACTTGTGCAGCCATGATGAAACCAGGACTGAAGAATAACTCCCTAATGTACGAATCTAGGAGAATGCAATGAAGTGAATATCGAATTGCTGCCACAATGCAAGTCTAGAATGAAAATGCAATTCTATGCTAGATGCAACACCTAGGACATGGTTGTGAGACCCATCGTATAATCATCATCATTGAGCATTTTTTGGAACATCAGAGTCGATACAACCCTTACTGGTTCCACAATGCAACCATAAGAATATGAATTTGACTTTCATCGGATAAAATGTAGGAAACAAATGTAAGCACAAGGGCACAAAAGCCAAGATGACCTGAACATTGTTTCTAGTTAATGCTGCAAGAGTACACCAATATCGAGATATTCAAAGCCAAGATAACCATTAGTGCGATCATGCATAAACAAATAAAGTAATAATAGTCAAGGAGATAGAACCGACCTCATCATGGCATGCAAATAAAGAAGATCGAGGGATGTGAGGCTTTTCCACCTTAGTGTGGGAGGTCTTATCACATACACCCTATTTATTGGACGTTGCCGGATCATCAGGACTACACCAACAAGTAGTAGACAAAGAAAATATCAATGAAATCCATGAGAACAAACATCATACAAAGAAGGATTCAATCATAGCTCATCCAGTTTCAAAGTTTTTGAATATGTATGTGTATAGGGGTGTTAAAAAAACATTGTTGTACTTGTGAGTGCATTGTGTCTGATTGTTATCGATAGATGTTTACATTTGAAATATCCAATGTGTGTTGAAAAATATATATGTTTTCAAAGATAGTGTTGAGAAAAATTATTTTAAATGGGGTGTTGAGAAACACCAGTTTGCGTCAGTAGTGAGTTGTCCTATAGAAGTGACAAGATTACTGACTCAGGTGTAAACCAAAGATGCGATCAGATTAGGGGACCCATGCCCCTGGTAGAGATGACTAACTTGACATATGTTGTGAGGACAAAGCAGATTTGATTGCCCCCAAGTGTATGGCACTAAATCAGTGTCAAGTCATAATTGTTTGCAAAGGAACCAGAGTGTCACAAAAGTGACCGAAAGAAATGTACAAACTAAAGCAAAGAATCATCAAGACCGAGTATCGATAGATAGAGCGTTTGAGGATAACTTCAACTGTAACGGATGTGAGCAATCTCAATAGTACGGTGATAGTAGACAAAAACAGTGAGAACCACTGGTGACTAATGTGAGAAAGATGCTCAAGTGAAGAGATCATAGGACTAGCTAGACATCAGTAGGCAGACGCAGTGAGAACCACTGGTGATTGATGTTGGGGAGATTCTCAAGAAGAGAGAACCGAGTATAAGCTAAGCGATAGTAGGCAGACATAGTGAGAACCATTGGTGACTGTCATGAAGGAGATCCCAAAAAATTTTATAAGATAGTGCCCCCTAGACTAGGAGGGTTTCCCTAAGAGTATGACCAAATCCATGTAAGTTGGTGTCTTGATGGGAACTGAAAGCACGCGAAAAAGAAAATATAAGTAGGAAAGTAGGAAAGCAGAAAAGCAAATGTATGAAGCCAAGTAGTGTTGTGATAGATATAGAAATGTGGAACAAGAGGCACCTATTTACTAGGTTTTCACCTTCTTGACAGAAATTCTTTTTTTTTCTACCATGATGGCTATTTGCCAGGTTTTCATCAAAGGCACCTTTTTTTCTTTTTCTCTTTTTTTTTTGTATTTTTGGAATATATAATTTTTTTGGAGATACATCAAAGCGCCTATTGCCATGCTTTCACTAAGATGATCATTGTTTTAGGACTTTATCATATTTTTAGAATTTTTTAGAGATTTTGCAATTTTGCAATTTTTAGAGATTTTGCAATTTTGCAATTTTTAGAGATTACTTAATCTCAAGAAAGATCACAATGGTTTACCCCAATGTCTAGCAAGGTATAGGACATTGTAGATGGATTATAAAGCTGATGTATGAGAATAAAAGCCAATGATGGATGAAGAGGGTGAATGCGACCCTCAAGGATAGTCTCTTCAAGATTACCCAAGCTAGGGAAAAAATAATATAGCAATGTAGGCTCATGGAGCGATGCTGTATAGCATTTAGGGTAATGAACCGATGTCATGAAAAGTACATGGTCCAAAAGAGTGGACATGTCAAGAGACTTATGAGAAGCAATTTTCCATTTTTGTCATTCTTCATTTAGATCAAGACCAAGGGGTCAATTAGATAGGATAGAGCTATGATGGCACAATCGGGATAAGAGGTGATGGAGGTATAAGTGTGTGTTTTGGATTATGGAGCAAAGGATGCTTAGAGATAGGAAGGATAGGCTTGGGATAAGTAAGATCATGATATGGTACTATGGATGAGAGAAAGTGAATAGGATGATGGAAGGGATCCTGAATGTTAGGATACATGATGCTCATGGATAGGCTCAACATTTTCAAGATCAGTAGAAGGAACATGGATGTTCACGAGCTAGCTAGATGTAAGATATGATGAGAGAAGATGACATGGAAGGAACTTGCCCCCAAGTGAAGAGTGCAAGTATGAGGAATTATGCATGATGCCTATTTTCTAGGTTTTCATCATGGTACTTATCCAAGGTGCCACAAGAAGTGGTTTTCACCATAGGA
>MU223317.1:3770041-3824753 GCA_018584345.1 Thuja plicata | reverse complement strand
TTGTCATAAAATTGTTCTTGATCAAAGATGGGATTGTCATACCAAGATTTATCCATGTTGGAAGAAAGTGGAGAGATGTGAGAATCATGATCAAATAGCAAAGGACAAGTTGATCTTAAGGAGGATTTGTTGGATGGAGTATCCTTTTTCCCCTTTAATCTTTGGAGTTTAGATTCCAAGGTTTGAAGTTGTTTTAATAAAGTTGCCAAAATAATCTCTTCTTTGCTATTAGGCATTGTAAGATTGTCTGAATGCATGCTTAGAAGATTGAAGAGAAGGTATGATGAATCAATTGATTGACTGACAGGTGCTAAAGTGATATCTAAAGTGTTGATTAAGTTCAAGACCAAAGGAAAAAGGAGATAATGTCCAACTGAGAGAGAAGAAAAGACTTTGATCTTGAGTCAAGGTTGACGAACCTGCTCTCGCAACTCAAGATAAGGACAATGTAGACAAATATGCTAAGATTGAAATAGATAATGGGTCACTTGGACTAGCACAACAAAGTCAGATTTTGAAATAACAAGAAGTTAGATTGTCAACAGATTGCAGTCAAAGACAGACTAGTGATGATGTGGATGAAAGCATGGATTTGTGAAGATTCAGATAGAACCTTCATAGCAGAATACAGAATTGGATAGAAAGGTGATATATTTCAAGATTTTCTTAAAATGACTTCTAGTTTGCATAGGCATAAATAAGTTGATTCACTTGACCGAAACTGTGATGATACCTAAATTGTTATCCAAGTCCAGGACCAAAGAGACCAAGAGATAAATGTCCAACTGAGAAGGAGATAGAAAAAGACTTTGATCTTGAGTAAAGATTAACAAACCTGATCTCACAACTTAGAACAAGGACAACGTAGACAAAGATGATAAGATTAAAATAGATAATGGGTCACTTGGACTAGTGTAACAACATCATATTTCAAGATAGTGATAGGTTAGACTAACAATAGATTACAGTTGCATGTGAACTAGCAGAAGTGTTATGACAATGAAAATTTTAGAATAGACTAAATGTAGTAGGATAGACCGTTGAAAGACCAAGTTTTGACAAGTTTTTGAAACAAATTTGATAGAGTTTTGACAAAGTTTTGACAGAGATTTAGCAGAGTTTCGACAGAGTTTCAGAAAAGACAAGATAGACAAATATCCAAAGTTTATAGTTTTCCAGATCATTTGATTGTTGTTCTTGTTGTTGTTTCAATAAACACTCAAGAAAACCACATCATAGAGATTGTTTGTTGTAATAGAAAAGACACATCACAATCCTAGGATAGCCAGGCCAATATCTATTGAATCCCCACATAAACTGAAGTTCAGCTACGCTTACTCATAGCGAACAACTTAGAAGCTTAGAGGCATGGGCTCCTCCTTACATTTGCACTCACTTCTCAGGCACACCAAGCTTCGAACCCCAAAGGAGTTTCTTCCCAAAGGGTTCTTGTCCCTACGAAGAGCCATAAAAGTGTGGGGTGTCTTAGTCGGTCTTTGACCTTGCACGCCAATAAATAGAGGGTTTTTAGATACTATAACAATAGTTTGTAGTAAGGACATCCATTCAGGTGGTTGTGAACAAGTCATTTTCCCAATTAAGGGGGCTCTCCCAATCCTTTCAAAGCAAGGCTTTCACCTTAAATATTTCGGGACTTTAACACACCACTAGGGTACTAGAGGAGATTTTGGTTGCCACAACGAATTCACACCTGTCCATTTTACTAATAACAATGGCATTTTTTATATACCAGCTTGGAAAGGCTTGGCTTTAGCATGTTACCGGTTGGGACATCCACTCTCACCGGCTCTGTTAAAGCACTCGGGAGGTAGCCATGCTAAAGGATTTGTATGGATTTCTCTTACACCCAAGATCTATGAAGGCAAGGGTAGAGGATAAGTCCATGCAATTCCTTGGGTTTACAAAACTAGAAGACACTTCAAGTAGAATAAGAAAATGACAATAATGTTTCTCGATTTTTTATCATCTCAAAATGGCGAGAGCATAGTTTCCTGAAATTATTGTCATCCCAAAAACATCAAACAAATGTTCATTTTAAGAATTCTTGCATGTGGGTTCCTATTTTTAGAAATAAAAAACAAGATGCAAGCACAATGTTTTGCACTCTATCGATCAAAGGCAACCTGCAAAACCAATTCGTGAGTAGTTTGTGTTTTATTCTTCTTTGATAACATTCTCTAAATCATTGATAGGCTATATGCAAAAGATAATCACATGAAAATTAAAGTCAGAGATTAGTCCACATTATCAAAATCAGAAAATCAGAAAACAAATCACATATTCAGAAAGTAGACAGAAAATAACGCACTTTCAATAAAAATTTCACTCAAACATGTTACCGTATGAGCCCGTACGAGGCTTTGGAAGCTGCAAAACAGAGGATTAGATAGGTACAGTGATGAAAACCTATAATTTCTGATAAATCTGGGACTAAAATCTAGAAAATAAGAAAAACCTAGAAATCTTCAAACAATTCTACCTAAAATAAAAAAAAATTGCAACTCAATTTGGACCTAAAATGAGCAAGATATGACCGTTTAAAGTTAGACTGCAAATTCAAAAAGCTCAATGGTGAAGGCTAAAGATTTTTCAAACTCTGATGACATCATCAACCTATGAATTTAAATTTGACGGTTTGGTGGCTGTCATAGAAGGTCAGAGGGAATGACGGTTTGACGGTCGTCAAATTTAACATAGTGAAAAAAAATTAGAATTTTTCTTTTCAAATTTTTCTTTCAAATTTTTGCCTTGGGCTACATGTAGAAAAATCTGAAATCTACCTCGATTTCCATGCAATGGGTTGTACGGCCTCCTTGGACAAAATCTTTTTGCCACAAATTCAACTTTTGACAAGTATAGGCATGTTTACAGTCGTTTTCAACCGAAACAATGTTCCGGACGCAATGGTGCATTCAGATTTGGCTCAAAAAGAGATCTTAAAAGGTGCTGAGAGAATAATGGATAGAAGATAGAAAGAATTTTCAAATTTGCTTCATGCTTAAAACAAAGATGAAATGTGTTGTTTTACCTACAAAATTGGAGTACAAACATAATCCCAAGATTTTCAAAAATAATTCAAATGTGATGACAGAAATAGTTTTTCTACCCCACGGTGGGCGCCAGAAATGTATGTGGTAGATTTGGCCTTATTAATCAACCATAAACTTCATTAGATACACACAATAATGAATATGAGATTATTCATCTTGCTTGTCTGAATGATTTGACCTATTGCCTTCTATCCAGATGGGGTTTCAAAATAGCTCTCAGAACGAGAGTCTCACAAGCATAGACCAATCTAGAATGAAGGATTTATGCTTCCATGAATGCAATGCAATGATTAATCTAGAAATGAAACATGCAAGATTAATCTAAATGATCCATTTAAACTAGAAATGAGATTAAAAATATGCCATGATTTCAATGAGATTATTCTAGAAATTGAAATTAATCTATTGCAAAATGAGATTATTCTATATGAAATTATGAACTAAGTATGTACCAACAATTCAGTAGTCTAACAATGCATATGACTAGAAATTTAGGAAGTATTTTGAATGAGAAATGGGAGTTCTTTTATAGACTCAGGGGTTGTTCAGAATAGAAACTTTCATTTTTGAAATAAAATAGATAGAAAAGCCAGTTCAAATTAGAAAGCTTTCTTTACAAGAATACAATAAATTATTATTTCTTTTGCTTTAATTGTTTTCTTTCTTTAATTTTAACTATTTTATTTATGATTTTAACTATTTTCTTTCTCTTTAAAGCACAATTAATTCAAAACTTCTCTTTCTGAATAGGAGAGAAGATTTTTGAGAGAATATTTAATTAAATAAATAAAGCATGACCTCATAAATATGTTTTTCTCAATTATTTGAATAATTAAATTCAATTATTGAAATGAGGATATTTATTTAATAATTAAATATTATTTAATTCCTTTTTATGTATTTTAGCTAAAAGGGGTGAATTTAATTTAATTAAAGTGCTAGGACTTTATAATTAAATTAATTCAATCACAGGGTTTCTTTAGCCAATAGATATTTTAGGAATTAAATATATAATATGATTAATGCAGATTTAGGATTTTCTTCATTTGACACTTAGGTCGAGTAGAGTCAGTCAAAACACATAATTGCCTAGTACAATAGGACTTTGATGATTCAGAAGAATGACAAATGCAACAAAATTGGTTAGGGTTGCAAGATGCCAATTTTGGGGTGTTACACCAAGAAGTGTGTGTTTGCAGTTCATGAAGGGAAACTATTGGGATATATAGTATCCATGAAATGAGTTATGGTAGACCCTAATAGGATTGCAGCTATCTTAGAGGTCCCACTCCCACATCAGAAGAAAAGTCTTCAATATTTCATAGGAAGAATTAACTTTGTTAGGCGTTTCTTGCCTAATATTGCAGATTTATTGAAGCCTTTGACAGCAATGTTGAAGAAGAATACATCTTTCTATTGGAGAAAAGAAGGGAAAGCTAGTTTTTAAGCTATCAAAGAGTCTTTGACCAAAGATCCTACCTTATTGAATCCTTATTTTAGTAAGGAGTTTATCCTTTATGCTTTTGGAGGATCAGATGTTATTTCTCCAATATTAACCCAAGAAAACTCTGAAGGATTGGAGCAACTTATTGCTTTCTTTAGCAAAGGTTTAGAAGGATATGAACAAAGGTATTCCTTTGCGGAAAAACATGTACTTGTTGTGGTAAATAGCCTTAAAAAGTTTAGATATTTGTTGACTCATGGCAAGGTACGCATAAAATTCACTCATCCAAGTGTCAAAGATTTTTTGCTTTCCAAACACCTAAATGAGAAAAGAGTTGGTTGGATCACTAGAGTGATGGAATATGATATTGACACCCAAACTACCAAGCTAGTTAGAGGAAGAGGTCTTTGTGAGAATTTGATAGAGGATAAGAACTCAAATAATTTAGAGAAAATGGATGCATCTCTTCTTATGCATTCAATAGAAGAACATGCCAAGGCATCAGGTTGGTTTCCTAACATGATTCATTATTTGAAGATAGGAAAATGTCTTGTAGATTTGGATTTAGAAAAGAGAAGGTATTACAAATTGCAATCCATTCCTTTTGTCTTGATAGATGAAATTCTTTTTAGAAAGGATCACAATGGTGCCCTTTTGACATGCATAGATTTAGAAAAGATAGCTAATGTCCTATTTGAACTTTATGATGGACCTTCTGGAGTTAATTTCTCTCCTAGGACTACTAATTTTAAGATCATGAGGGCTTGATACTATTGGCCATCTATCTTCAAGGATAGTCATGATTATGTAAGGAAATGCATCAACTGTGCCATGTTTGCAGTAAAAGAAAAGCTTGCAGCCTTGCCCCTTTAGCCCATCAGAATAGAACAACCTTTCATGAGATGGGGCATAGATTTCATTGGCATGATTAATCCTCCATCTAGTGTAGGCCATAAATGGATAATTACTGCAACAGACTATTTAACTAGATGGATAGAGGCAGTTGCATTGAAAGAAGCAAATGAGAGTGTTGTCCTAAACTTTTATGATGACATTATTCACAGATTTGGCACTCTAGATTCCATCATATCAGATAATTCATTAGCTTTCATAGGCCTCAAAGTCTTAGAGTGGGAAATCAGACATGGTGTTTACTTGAGCACAAGTTCAAACTACTACCCTTAGGGAAACGGTTTGGCAGAATCAAATAATAAGAACTTGATTAGGATAATCAAGAAGACCCTACAAGATAACCAAAGAGATTGGCATACTAAATTGAAATTTGCCTTATGGTTAGACAAGATTACCCCAAACAAGATCATTGGGAATTATTTGTACATTTTGGTATATGGAAGAGAGGCTAAGTTGTCCATTTCAATGGAATTTCTAGCCTTGGACTTAGCTACTCAGTATGTCTTGTTAGAAGAAAGAGATCCTTTGTAGATTAGGTATGCTTAGATTATGGAATTAGAAGAACACAAAGATAAGTCTTTGAAAGATATGGAATTACATCAAATGCAAACAAAGAAAATTTTTGTTAAAAGAGCCAGGGCTACAAATTTCAAATTTTGGGATGTAGTCCTCAAATGGGATGATTTCAAGACCAAGCCTGGCATACATACTAAATCTGATTCCTTCTGGGGAGGTCCATTCATCATCACATAATGCAAGGAGCATAATGCATTTCAATTATCGACTCTTGGATGAGCCCCCTTGCTCATTTCTATTAATGGATTCTATTTTAAGCCTTTTTTTGAGGTTTGTCCTTCCTTGTAAATATTTGTGAATAAGTTCCCTCTTTTTTGTGCTTGCTTTCTAGCTTAGTTTTTCCTGCTTTCAAAGAAGTCCTTGTGCACATTTGTCCCTCTTCCTAGTTTCAATCCTATTCGTGTTCCAAGTTTTTTTTCTCATAATGACTCCTATGTACAATGGATGTCAAAGGCTACTGGTTCTCAATTTCTAGTAGGTAGACATCCCGCAGAAATTGCCAAGAATGTTACCCAAATTTTCCTCATCTGATAAATTTTGGCTACAGGTGGAGTAAATGAGGCTCCCACAAGGGCAGAACCTAGCCTATGAAAATATTTAAATTTTTTGGTCTTGGTTGTGTCCTCTGCAATCTTTTTAGCTCTCTGGTTTTTCCTTGTTGATGAAAAATAACCTAAGTATGCAAAAAACCCTATGAATTTTGTATATGCCCTAGTTTCTTGGCCATGCCTTTCTATTTTCTCATTACCTTTTTTGGGCCTCTTAAGCTCTTTAATTTCCATGTGTGCATTACTTTACCTTTAATCTCCTAGTTGCATAATGAAAATTGAATATTCCATATCATCTAGCGATCCTGAGATTTCCTTAGTCGTGCGGTCTCCATAAAGAAAAGAATATTCTCATTTGATGAAGAGACTCAGTGATGATCACTGGATCATGTTTGATCAAAGGGAAGTCATGTGATCTCATGAAGTAACTTAGAGTTAAAAAAAGATCTAGAGATCTCGCGACTCAATGTATTTTCTAACCCGTAGGTATAACTTGTGTTTAAGTTGGGTCAAGTTAAAGCCCTTCAGTCACATAGTCTCATAAATTAATCATGGTCAGACAAAGTGTTTTGAGACCACAAGACTATTCAATCACCAGGTCTTTGAATGAAATCATGATTAGAAGGCGGGTAAGGTCAAGATCAGCGTCGATGTCAGTGTCAGAGGTGACAAGGCAAGTGTAAACAAATCCAATGGGGACACGTGTCTTAATGGGCCTAGGTTTTATGTGCTCAGTCTCTAAGTCTCGTGACCACGGTAGAATATTCCATATTATCTGGTGACTTTGAGATTACCTTACATCTCCAAGTCTCATAAGGAAAGGGAATATTCCAAGGCTATTTAGAGACTTCCCGTTGGTCGTTGATCTTAAATTTGATCCTATGGTAGTCGCTAAGTCTCCAAACAGATGTAGAGTTAAGTGAAATGAAAGGAGATAACATGACTACTCAGTCATTAGGTCTCGTAATGTAACTAAGGTTAAAGAAAGAGTCTGGAGACTCAACAATACAAAGAAAAGATGATAACCTGGGTAAAGGGCAGAGTTAAGGGATGAAGATAGTAATGACAAGGGTAAGATTGACAACTGTGTTTTAAAAGAAGACGTCAAAGATTTTCTTAGTCATTGATAGAATTATCTCGTGCCACCTGTGACCGTTGCATATTCAAATATTTAAAATAAAAATGTGACCGCATTCATGGAGGTGGCACAATTTCTCAGGAAACAGACAGAGAGATGGGTCGAGCCGACTTCTCAAAGCTGCATATATGGTGGTAGGAAAGATATTCAAAGCTATATCAGATTGATCAAGATATTTTTGAATGGAATTGATGAGCATAATTGAAAATATTAGGGTTTTTGATTATTCCTATTGTAAATGTATTAAAACCTTGGTTCTAGAATCAGATTGTCTCCTAAACCTATGTACTAGAGGAGTAGTATATATAAGTTAGTTTTAGAGCTTTTTAGATTAGCAGTTTTTTCAGTTTATGTAAGATTTTTGTGGCATCTTCTCTGCCCCTAGGTTTTCATATGTTGTAATCTCTCATTGATTTTTAGATATTGCAAAGGCTTTTTGTGATATTTCTCTGCCCCTGTTCTTTCTTGTCTGAATTTCTCTTACTGAATTAGAATATATTGAATGATTTTATAGAGAAATATTTGAGTTCCTGAGCCCTTTTTCTTTCTACAATATTGTGTACTACTGTGGATGATCTAATTTATGAGTTTGTGGATATTCTTCAGTCCCCTATCATTTCATCTCATTCCTGTTCCTGATTACAGAAGTGGATGTTTGTTTGCAGGTCATAGTCCGTGTCTAATTATAGCGAATATGCTATTGTTTGTGAAATCATCTCTTTCTCTGAATAGCCTTTGTTTATCTCAGACCTCTCTATGAAATACTTATGCAAGCCTATCTAGAAAGTTGTGTTCTATTAGATCCAAGGTTTCACATTGAGATTAGTTAATGTGTAATAATTCAAGTTACCTTTGGTGTATCACCCAGTAGGATAATTTTCTTTCAGTTATTTCCCTTTTAGCACTCCTTCTATCCATTTTCCTATCCAGTTTACTTTCATGCATAAAGAGAAAATTAAGGTGATAATCCAAGAGGAACCAAACTAGAACCTGGAGGTCTCATTTAAGCTAGCAAAGGTCCCACAACTTGGAAATGATTCCCATGTTATACTAGATTATAAATACTACGAGAGCTTGACCTAGGGTCCAAAATTTAGTGTATAAAAATAATAATGAATGGATTAGTGCTATGAATGAGGAAATTGAGCATGTTGAGAAAAAAAATACATGGACACTTGTACCAAGACCAGATGACAAGAATGTCATTGGTACAAAATGGATGTTAAGGAATAAACTGAATGAGAATGGGGAAGTCACCAGAAACAAAGCAAGACTAGTATGAAAGGGGTATGCACAAGAAGAAGGGATTGACTATGGAGAGACCTTTGCACCCATTGATAGGTTAGAAGGAGTGAGAATATTACTTGCTTATGCTACATGTAAAAGATTCAAGGTATACCAAATGGATGTCAAGTCTGCATTCCTAAATGGAATACTTGAGGAAGAGGTATACATTGAGCAACCAGAAGGGTTTGTTGATCTAGACAAGAGGAACATGGTATGTAGATTACACAAAGCCTTGTATGGATTGAAAAAATACCCCGAGCCTGGTATGAAAGACTTGATTCCTATCCCATAAGTATTGGATTTGTAAGAACCAGTGAAAACAATAATCTTTATTTGAAGGAAGATATTGATGCTAACATTTTGATTGGTGAGATATTTGTTGATGACATCATATTTGGAGCAATGATATTCTATGTAAATCATTTGCAAATGAAATGATCAAAGAGTTTGATATTTCTATGTTTGGAGAGATCAAGTTCTTTCTTGGTCTACAGATCATGCAACAAGATGAAGGTATTTTCATTACACAATCCAAATACATCAAAGAAGTGTTGAAAATATTCAATATGGAAGATTCCAATCCAATTGGAACATTGATGGAAAATGGAGGTAAGCTAACAAAGGAGGAAAAGTCACCTGAGGTAAATCAAACTTTTTACAAATCTATGATTGGAAAACTCATGTATATTGTACATACTAGACCAGATATTGCACATATAGTAGCAATATTTGCAAGAATTTTTGTTAATCCTAGGGAATCACATATGACTACTATGAAAAAAATCCTAAGATATCTGAAGAATACCAAGGAATATGGCTTATGGTATAGAAGAGAAGGAAAATTTGAACTTAAGTTCTTTATCGACATTGATTGGGCTGGAAACATTGATGACCGAAAGAGAACAATTGGAGGAGCATTCTTTATGGGTGAAAGACTTGTCACATGGATCAACAAGAGGCAAGGATGCATCTCTTAGTCTATGACAGAAGAAGAGTATGTTGCTGCTGCTGCAAACTACTTAAATATTGCATGGATCAAATAGTTACTAGAAGGTATGCATATGAAAATTATTGAACCAGTAATTATCTATTCTGATAATACCAGTACAATAAAAATTTCCAAGATTCCAATCATGCATTCTAAGACAAAGAATATTTATATCAAGTATCATTATTTGAGAGAACAAGTTCAAGAAAAAGAAGTGATACTTGAGTATGTACAATCAAAGGAACAATTAGCTAATATCTTCACCAAGCCACTACCCAAGGATGCATTCGAGTACTTGAGAAAAAGACTAGGGGTAAGACCCTTGTCTACTGGTCAATAAGATGACTAGAAGGCTGCCTCAATTTACATATTATCATAATATCATTCATGTTAATGCAAGAAAAGAGATGGAATTCAAAGATAAATCTATACACATGAAGGTACTTATCTACTCCGAGCACCAGAAGTGTTGTATCATTGATGGATTGGGAAATTCAAGGAATATATTATCGATAGAAAGGATTGTTTAGCATTATTGTCAAAATATTTGTTTGGAATTACTATCAAAGGGAGAGATTGTATCCATTATCACATGAAGGATCCATCACATTATCCAAAGGGAGAGATGTAACAAGAAAGGGACAGTACATACAAAGTGAGAGAATTGCTGACAAGAGACATCAAAAGAAAAGAGAATAGTGAAAGGAACAGTGAAAGATTTTGACAAAGGAAAAGAAAACATCACATCAGAGGAAGAAAGATTCTACATCTATCCAGTGAAGGGATTGAAAACAAAGAGAAGGTTGCAAGAATCAAATCTAAGCTCTCATAAGCTTATCGAGGACTAGATATTTGTATCGGTTATAGTACATAAGATTGGTGGTTTGATGAACTTCAACTATTACATTTCATATTGTATTAGTAATAATATTATGTGGTAATGTAGTACGTTTCAATCAATGCCAAAGGGAGAGATTAATGAACTATAACTGATTGAATGTTTGAAGATGTTAAGTTGATGATCACCAAGTCATAGAAAGTTTATGCAAGACATTAAATCAGTAAATGTATTATATTGTATTGTATTGTCATTGATGTCAACTTGATATAATCTATATGATCATGGACATACTGCCAAAGAATTCAAATAATTGATGAATCAAAGTCTATGCTATTAGTAATGCATATAAGTCAAGCATTCAAAAAGTGACTATAAACACCAACAGAGTGCATACCAACGGTCAGAGTAAATCAACGAGAGAAAAGTCATAGTGTTACTTGACGAGAAAATGCATAGCATTACTGACAATAAAAGTCACAGCATTTCCTGATGAACAAAGCACAGTGTAACCCAATGGATGGAGATCCCAAAGACAACTAAAGACACATCGATGGAATAGTCAGTTTTCACTGACGACTAACTGAAGTATTGACCGACAAAATAGAGTTCAAAAACAACAAAATGCTTAGCTGTGAGGAGATAAAAATAGACTTAACTGATACTTATAATTGTTTTAATCAACAAGATAAAGCCAGAGCTAAGTAAAGGATTTAAGGCTGCTTTGTCCAGTTGGCAAGAATATCTCTACGAGATAAAACTATAGTTTTAGTTTAAATCTAATTGGTGAGAATTGTGGATCACACCAAGATCAAAAAAGGCAAGAAATGGTGAAATCATATCTATATAAGAGATAAGATTATTCATTATGAATAAGGGGAGTGACAAGAAAATAGATGTTGAAGAGATTCTGAAGGAGAAGAAAGTCTTTATTCAGACCTGATTAATCAAGCTGAGGAAAGAGCTAAATTCTACAGACACCGACGAACAGTGATACAACATCACATAGCAGAACAATGTGGAGGAAAGGTATTAAATTGATAAAATTGATCAGAAAGGTAATGTACTTACAATAGATCTGAAAATTTGCAATTCAAGTTGTATATGTAAACAAATTAATTTACTATTTCATTTTAACCATTGAAGCATCAAGTCTCTTAACCAAGCGAGACTTAAAAGTCTTTTCTAATTAAGATACATCCCAAGGAGTATCAAAAAATTTCATCATACAAAGTAGCATTGGATATGCCAGATACCTATTGATAGCCCAAGTGAGTGTTTGATCAAGGATGATAGCATTAGATGCTAGATACTAAGTGACAAACTATCTATTTAAATCCTCTAACAAGGTCACACCTAACAGTGTGTTTGTAACCTTTAACAGGGTTGGCTCTTAAATGAGCTCACATTAGAAGAGTGAAAATTTGGGGTACCGGTCCTAGTGGTTTTTCCCTTAATAGGGTTTCCACATTAAAAATACATGTGTTAATGTGTCTATGAGTCATTAATTTATTGTTTTTCATTTCACTTAAGTAAATCTGGATTGATCGGTATACACTAGTTATTTACTATGTTTCAGTAAATAGAAAGACTGATTATCGGTAAACATATAGTAGAAGGTTTTACACAGAATTCCAACAAGTAGTAATATGATATAAGTATTTCAAGGTAGTCATCTTATAGGACTAAAGCTAACTAGAGGTATAAATTTGTGGTACTAAGTTTTAAGGGTTGGTTTAAGGCTTAATTTTTGAGGCCACTGATTCACGCCCCCTCCCTCTTAGTTATTACTAACAGATCTTTGACAGGATATAAGTAATATTTTCCTTATTGTACATTTTTCATTTTTTGTACCTTTGGCATTGTTGTCAAAGGTGGAGTATATGTATAGGGGGAGACTTAGTCTATATTAGTCTATGCTATATATACCAATTGGGAGTTGTAAGGTGTTATATATATTATTTTTCTTTGATCTAGTATGGAGATTGTGATTGCATGATTTTGAGAACTTACCATGTGTTTTCCATCGATGCTAAAGGGGGAGCTTGTTGGCATTCTGATGCATTTTGGTTGCATTCATAAGGATTCACATGTTTGGTTGTCATTGATGGAAACTAATTTAGTACAAACATGAAATATAATAGTCAAAGTAAAGACACAATCAGTAAGAAGGATTCATGATCGGTAGTGTAGGAAATTGGCTAAGTACAAAAGATTGGTAGATAGTGAGGACAACACTTTGATGGTGATCATGGTAGACTTGGAATAATAAGGAGTGATCATAGTTCAGAATCAACATATTTATATTAGTGTGTGGCTCCAACCACAACTAATTTGGTTGATCGGTAAGAGAATTTTTTATGTCACAAACACTAAGACAGGTAATAACACTTGTATTATTGAGAAACAGTTGGTAGACCCCTCATCAGTGACCAGTATAGTAAGTACAATGATATCAAATAAGATGATGACATGGAATAGAGGTTACAGAAGTGACGAGTTCACATTTATGGGATCGATGCAATTGTATGAGGTGGATTTATGGTGATGCAATTGAGAACTCAAAATGTGTTTGACTTCCTTGGAGATATAACTCCCAGACCTTATTTTGATCCATTGCGATCATGATAAAATGTGTTATACATCGAGATGATCACTTTGGCATGTGGTTCTTAAGTGATAAAGTATTTGAAGTTCATTTTTGGTACGTTTGATATCAGTGCAAGTTATGTATATAATAGGAACTGCTCATATTGAAATGGTTGTTCTTGTGAGTGATGTGATTAGGTTTTTGTGATTATAATCAGTGAGATTTAGGGTTTTGATTAGAAATATGATAGAGAGAGAGAGCTAAGAATTTATAGATTCTAGAGAATAAATTGGATTTGACATGCAAGGAGTGCTACATCTAGATAATTCATCTTGTTGTTTCCTAATAGTTGCAGCAAGAAAAATCCCTTAACTTGTTAAACTCTAATAGGTTCTTAATGTTAATTCCTTAACTAGGTGAACTCATAGAAATATTTTTAAATCCTATAGCGAGGTATATAATAACTAATATTATTGTACTCATAATAGTGTATTTGTCACTCCTAACAGGGTGAACCCTCCAAAAGGGAATTTGTAGCTCCTAACAAGGAAAACTCAAATAATCATAGTAGTGGGCTTGTGGGTGCCATCCCCACCATTTTTTTCTCCCTCTAACCAAGGTTTTCCACAAGAAAAATATATGTGTCATGTGTCATGACTTTGTGGATTCTTGATATTATTTATTTCTATTTTATTACTTTGGTTATGATCTTTGTGGTTTAGAAATTTATATTGCTTCTATTTAGATTGGTGGTTGAATTTTTTCATTACCTATTTGTACTGGTACACCCCCTCTTAGTATCTAAAAATTCTAACAAAGGCTTATACACTATTTTCCAGTATTGACACGGTGACAAAGATTGGTTTGATGTGCACTTCTAGGTTGATATTTTTGTCTACACACCTAGGAGGAGATTTGAGACACGATGATGTGTCCTCAATTTGGAAGGTTCATGGTCTAGAGATATTCAAGGCAATTTCAGATGTTACATGTGAAGGTGAAAATGTTCTTGAGGTTTCGTATATGAGATGTTGTTGTATTCAAAGGTTTGGGTGGCTTTGAATGTGTGTGTGTTATTCATGATGCCTATGGGTATTCTTGGGTTGTGTGAATCATGATTTGGAAATTCACATTGATTATGGTGATCAAGTTTGGAGTATTTTATCAATCAGTGGCTATTTTTTTTATTTACTTGGTCGACTTGACTAGTCAAACATTTTTGTGTAAATAGAGGAGTAATTTACAGATTGTTATGATCTCGAGGGTGTTGATAATAATTATTTCTATGTTTTGGGAGTCAAACATGGATTTGAATTTTGATTCTTGGCAGGTGGATTTTCAATTTGAATTATTTTTTTGACCTTAGTTATTGTTAAAGGATGATGAATTAGGGAAAAAGTTGTGTGTACGCAAGTGTGTAGATGATCGCGGGTGCCTTTAATAGCATATAAATAAGTTATGTAGATCTATAAAAGGTTGAATTTCTCATCTGAAAGAGGTAGAGAAAATTTCAAAAGAGATTTGTGTTGAGCTTCAATGGAACTGACCTTGGCATAAGGTAGATGCTACTATTTAGTTAAAAAATCATCAGATTGTTGTCTAATTTATTATTGTAAGATAGTAAGTCTTCCTTTGGATTGTATCCCAAGGAATTTTTGAGTAGTGAGCTCTATGAAGTGTTCTAGAATGCATGTGTGTTCTTCTTTTGTAATAATTTTTACTTATAACAAGGAATTTAATTATAGTGGTTTCAAGCCCCACAATGGTTTTTCCCATTTAGATTTCCATGAAAAAAATATATGTGTTATGTGTTGTAGATTTTTTTTTTATTCATGCATGTAATATTAAATTATTAGAATAAAAATAAGTGTTTTAAGGTTTAAGGGTATAAAGGGTTTTGAAGTTTAGGAACAACTGATTCACACCCAACCCTCTCAGTTGTTCATTTTCATATTTCCTAAAGTATCCATCATATGTTGATTTTGAAGTCCACTACTTGAAGAATTACTTCATCAAATAGACTTTGTAAGTTCTTTATATTCAAAGGAGCACAAATTATTCATAACACTTCTTCAAATTTTTTTAATTTCTATTTATATCCTCCACAACATTCTAAACACACAAAAGGCCATCTCCAAAATTGATTTTTAGATGAAATATGTAATACACCACACATAAAATTCAAACATATACACAATAAATAAAAATAGGATATGGAAAAATCTAGAGTATAATCAGACTCAAAAAAAAATCAGCATAACACAATAAATCCTCCAATTAAAGTATAATAGAGTCCAATCAACAATAATTGAATGAACTAATATTGTTGGTCCAAACAATAGTAATACTAACAATATTTCTAATTGTAGACCTATGTACTCCTAGGGATAAACCACAAAAAATATTCCAATCAAAATGAAAGAAATGTATGTTACCAAAATAATCCCTACAATAACCTCTTTAAGTATCAAATCATAATATGTTGGCACAATAAGAGAAACTCATTGATTTACAAACAATCAAGAATCCTAAAAAGACTATAACACTCCATTACATTGGATATTACAATGTTGTACTCCAAATCATATAATACTCATATGATAGGACTGTTATAAAATTTTGAATAGATCTCGAAATCTATAGAACTTGAAAAAAATTGGAGGAAGCAAAGAATTTTGATAAATAATTATGTCATGTAACCTTGTTGAATTATAATATAAAAAAATCACATCTAAATATTGTTTTAGAAGTATTTACAGATTGAAACACTAAAATTGGTCTCTTTTGGGACTAAAAAGATTAAATCAAAATTAATAAGACTAAGTCTTAAAATCTACAGGATTGCATTCCAAAATATTTCAATTGGCAACATAAAACAGACCACTATTTGATGATTAAGAAATTTCCCTTAAAATACAAATATTGATCTGGACTTAAATATTTATTAACCAACTCTTTGAGCATGTAGACACTACTATAACTAAATCCCACAAAAATAAGATAAAATATGAATGAAAATCTTACAAAGTTAATAACATACATCCATAATACAATGGTGTCATGAATACATTTTCTAGTCTTCTTGAGGGACTTGCATATCTTTAACCATGATAAATCCATGCTAATACTTGTTTTAAACATTCTCTTCCAAATATTTTTTCAAAGATACTGATGAAATACCATTGGAGACCCTATTCAACTTTATCAATTCATTAGTGTACAAGTATCCCCCCTTTTATTTAGATCACAACATTTATTGCAAAGAATTTGCCCCTTTGTCATTGATGATAATACCCTTTTATCTACAAGTCTTTTTTTGCCTCTTTTAAATCAAGGTAAAGGGGCATAATTTATAAAATATGTGGATATTCTCCCTCTAATGCATGGTCTCTACTATTAATAGTCCCCTTGAGGTGGAGGTTTCCAAAAACATTATGTTATATACACAAAGTATTCAACAAAAAAAAAAAGAGATAATACATGTCTCTGTAAAACTGCACAAAGAAAAAATTGTCTTATTTATAATATCGACTAGTAGGAAAAGATAATACATAAATTGGTATGGAGAGATAATGGTATAATCTATAATATATTAAAAAAAATATAATATATGATACCCTCAAATGGCTATTTCACTAATAGGAGAGATATGTATAGATAGGATATCTAGTCACTAAGTGATGGTATAAAATATGATACTGTCACCAAGGATACGGTGAATAGAATAGAGGAGATATAAGGGATGTACATATCTAGTTGACATATCAATATAAATATGTCTATTTATATTATTATATTATGTTAATATAAAGTTTCTTTATGATTAATTTATTAGGGTAGATCCAGATAATATCTAATTGATACTACAGTAGGATTGATACTATAACTAGTAGAAATACAATGGGAATATAAATCTTATACATCTCCTTCATATTTATTTATAACATTAGTTCCATTATTGGGACACAAGCTATGTTCTATTGATGTCTTTTAGATAGAAAACTTTTAAATTTTTTAGCAATACTAGATTACAAAAATCAATAAATATAGAAAAATTATCAAACCTTTATTTCCCTAACATATACCTCATGAGGGGGAGATATTAACCAAGGGGATAAGAAATGAAAAGGGGAAAGTATCTATAAAACCACAAGGATATGGGATTGTCAAAAATATAATTGAATAAGAACCATGGAATATAATATAAGAGCAATAGAAGACAAAATCATAAATACCCATGGAAAATGTGATAAAAAGAACTCAAGATAGATTAAATAATAGACTAAGATAGACATAATAGCTTACCCTAATAAACAAGAAATCATTTTAAAACACACGATGAAAAGAGAATAAATACAAAGAAGAAGATACAAGAATGACATTAAGGGTATTTCTAAGTGTGTCACTATGGGTTCTACCACAAGAAGAATAAAAAGAAAAGGAACCAGAGAATAAAATGCATCAGATGATCTTAATCCATAATTTTAGAGAATAAAAGAGATATTAAGAAGCATAAAAAGAAAATTTAAAATATATAAATAAGGAAGGAGACTTTTCTTAGGGCCGAGTAGTAGAAATATGGCTCCTACTACCACAATCCCTTCTTAAGGATTTCATAAATATGAAAATTTAGCTAGATGATAGGTTCAAGGAGATTCTAAAAATTGTGGAAAGAGCCCAATTGCTAACTGATTTGTATTTGGAAATATTAGCTAACCAAGTGTGAGGATATTGAGAAAATATGAAAACAATGAATGAATGAATCAAGAGGAATGACCGAAAAATGTGTATTTTAAAAATAAAGTTGTTAAAAGGAATTTTAAATCTAAAAATCCTTGAGCTAGGACCCATCCCTAGGTAGATACAAAAGTGGGAGAATTGAGATAAAAAAAATATAAAATAAAACAAAAAGAAGACATAAGAGAAGAGAAAGAAAAATTTGGAGAAAGCGGTGAGAAATAAATCTCATGGAGTGAGATATTACGAGAAGTGTAATATGGCATCATAATATAGAGAGAATGGGCAATGGAATAAAAATAAAGCAGAGAAAGCATAAAACCATAAACCAAAAAGAAATTGGTAGACAAACTATTGTTGGTTAAAAATCCTAAAACAAATTCTAACAAGAAAGATATCACCATTAACATCCTAATTTTTTGGATTTGACAATACCAATGCCAAACAACATTGTTTCTCTTGGAGTTTATTTGGGAAGGAATAGGTAGATTCAGTGCAAAAGACATATTATTAGATTTATCAAGATCAGTGAGACATGGTGAATTAGAGACGTATGTCGAAAACAACACACAAGATGAAAGTACATGGAATAGAGTCAAGACTAAAATCAGTCTAAACTTTGGACACCAAAAAATTTCCTAAAAAGTTTAACAAAATAATAAATCTAACCCAAGATATAATTCATCAAATATTATGATAAAAATTTGAAAGAAGTATTTTGAAACTAAAGGAACCTTGGATATAGAAACAAAATATAGATTGGTTCATTTCCAGACCAACTCAATTTCAAAACTAAGATAGAATTTAAAAAATATAGAAACCCAATTCAATTGATGTAGCAAATAATGGATGAAACTTGGAGGAAGCTAGAAGAAGATAGAAACTTAGAAATATTTTAGATCCTACAAGAAGAAATATAAATATTGGAAATCCAAGAAGAAATAAGATCATCATACCTTGAACATATAAGGTGTACACATTGTAATAGCGAAAGAAATATTTAGAATGAATATCATAAGGACCAAGAATACAAACCACTTGAAGCCTATAAAATAGTAAATACTAATTTAATGTATAGTGCCTAGGAATGTGACCTACACCTTAATGAGGGCTTCAAAAGAAATAAAATTATATTCTAGAATGGAGGAAATTTATGTTTTCCCACCAATAATTAAAATTAATAAGAAAGAGATGAGACAAGAAACTAGATCATTCTATGGAAGGATAAACAAAATTCCTATGCAATTTAGAATAACAGGGGATATTAAGATAATAACGGGAACTATAATTAAAAATAAGGTTGAGGTAGAGGTTTAGAAAATAGAAAAAGAGAAGAGGCCACTTGTTTCAATTATGGTAGGGTGGGCTACTATGAAACTGAATGTTGGAGTAAGAGTTAGATAAAATTCAGATTATACGTAGGACATAACCATGCTATGATCACTTGTGTAAAATCCAAATAATTTTAAAAAGACATTGATGAACCCTCTTAAAGTGATTAATTTAAAAGGGGAGAGTGGGTAATCCAAAGAGTAATACAAAAAAACTATAATTTTTAATCAAATGGACATATGGAGCTTAGTACTTCACAAGGAGGAAATTCTAGAGAAGATTTTGTAATAGAGAGGAGAAAAACTAATTCCTCTCCTCAGTTGGTATCATTGTTTCTCTTTGCGGCCTGCTTCTTTCTACTATTATATACATGCTCTTCCTGTTAGTCTGATTCAAATTTGTTGGCTGCAATTTTCTCGGATGTCTTCATGCAGCTTCCAGTTTCTTTCCATGATGATTTCTCTCTATTGATCTATGGATGCCATGGCATATTGTATCTATGTACTTCTATTGTAATTGGGTTATGGGTGTTATTAATTTTATAATGTTTGGGGTTATCTCTGCCACTTTTGTATGGCTCACATTATACTAGCAGTTTTGTTCTCTGCCATTTTGTAAATTGGTTCCTTGGCTTCTCTTTGGCCAGGATCTTTGGGTAGTTTTAGGTTTGAAGCGACTAAACTATATCATTTTTTGTAATGGGTTATAAATGGAGTTTTCTTTCCTGGTTCTTTCTCTGGGAGCCCTTTTGAACCAGATGATTATTAATATAAATATAAAAAATTGCCAAAAAAAAATAGAGAGAGGAGAAAAACTAAATTAGTGAGTAAGAAGAAAGCACAAGTTATCACCAAATATGATAAATGTACCAAAAAGAATTAAAAAAAGTAATGATTGGTATATAAAACAATCCAAAAAAATGTTTCATCGTATTTACTAAACTTTAGAGAAAATATTGTATATAGTGTTGCAGAGGCTAATAGGTATGAAGTCTCCCTTTTTTAGGCTCTTGAATTTTAGGATTTAAAGAAATGAAATTTTTGTTAAGCTTCTTCATAAATTTTTGTATTCTAAAGAAACCTTTGGTAGCCATAGTTACATCATAACCTAAAATATCCCAAAAATCCTATAAAAAGTAGGGCAGAAGTTATCCATGCCTAGGGCTTTATAAGGTCCCATAGAGAAGATAATATCCCAAACTTCCAACTCAATAATTGTAGCAAGAATTTGGTCATTATCTATAGGCATGTTGGCATGAGGGAGGCAATTTAATAGGTAATATTCCAAGTCACAGGTTCTAGCTCCTCCAACTTAAATATAAGCCTATTTGAAATAATCCACAATTTTTTCTACCAACTGAGAGTCCCTAGTGATATCTTTATTCAATTCATATTTCAAGCTCTAGATAGTATTCGTCTTTTTGTATCTACTTATTGATTTGTTGAAAAAAGAAGGGTTCCTATCACCTTCATTCATCCATTTTACCCTGGATATTTCCTTTCAGTAAATATCTTCCTTCCCTGAATTATCTGTCCACTTTTTCATCTAAGTTTCTTCTTTATAGTGTAAACATTGAGAATAGTCTCCCTCCAACATTCAATTCTATATAAATTCAACCTTAGATCTTATATATTTTTTCTAGTTGAAAATGTCCCTAAATGTTGATCTATTAGATCCCTTCACTTTCTTCCTGATTACCTCCAGCCTTTGTGAGACTGTATACATTGTTGAACCTTGTACATGTGTGTTCCACCAATTTTGAATACAATATTTAAAGATTGTTTGAGAGGTCCACATAACCCAATAATGGAAGGGGAGAGGTCCGCTCGGTCTATTAATCCAATATATAATAATAAGGTTATGATAAGAAATAGTCCTTGAGTGAGCTTAAAAAGTGACATTACAACCAATTTTCCATATAACCGAGACAAGAAATCTATCTAACCTAGATTAAATGAGCTTATTCCCTTTCTATTATTATACTAGGTGTAAGGTTATGGAAAAGTAATTCATTAACCACACCATTTTTTTCTAAAGGGAACATGGGAGGGTTAAAATATATAGCTACCATTCATAGTGAATCCAAATTTTCAATAATATATGATAATATCTCATCCCAAAACTCCTTGTGCCTTGAAAGGGTATTGAAAACATAGACATTAAATAAATTCCATAAAAAACTACTTGACGTGAAAGTAATAGATAGAAAATTAGGAGAATAGGAATAGATGTCTCATTTGGGTTTGTAAGGATTCCAAATAGTAACAACTCCCCCTGAGGTTCCTTTAGTAACACTTATAAATGAGGAACTTAGCCATATTTTGTCTGCAATACTAGTAAAAGTATGACTAGTCATTTTTACTTATTGAAGTAATAGAATATCTACTTTTAGCTCCATAATATAGTTTATAAGTGAATATTACATTTGATGATTGTTTAGTGCCCTCTTTTTCCATGAAATGGTCTTAATTTAAATTACATATGGTATTATAATATAGGGTCCTTTTCCTTCCATTAGAAATTTCCCTAGCCATCTCCTTATGCCTTGAAACACTCACTGAAGGGTGACATGCCTTGATTTTATATCTCACATCCACCTTCTTATTTCTAGTTTTCATTTTCATAATTTTCCATTATTCTTCCTTTAAGACCAATGGGTTGCTAATTGTAGCACCTAGGGAGAGGTATGACATTTTTTCTGCACGGGTTACTTGCTTTGTTTGTGAGGGTTGGATTTTTCCAAAACATAACCAACCTATGGATAATTTTAGAATTTCCTTTCTATTTCACTCAACATTTTGAGCTTATTATCTTCCTTTGTCTATTTATCCTCCCTTTTTTATTCTACCCCAATTTTCAAATCAAGGGGAAAGGGGGTTTATTGTCCTATTTCCTTATGTTTTGGGGTATCTATGGATCCATTTTCAGGCATAGAAAGAGTTTCCCCACCATTTATCTATCCTTTGGAATAGAGATCATTCCCATTCCTCAAAAACAAAATCATTTCCAAGAATTTTTTTTTCATCTTCTGGAATCCTTGCAGTATTCTCAAAGGTGGGTATGTGCACGATCATGGTATCCCAAACTAGGCACTTGAGTGGTAATGAAAATTCATAAAATTAGGGTTAGGAAAGTTGACGTAAAAATTTGAAGAAGTTATCAATCTTATATAATAAAAATATGTGTAAGAAGAGAATCTATAGGAAATTGAATTTGGTTTCTAAGATACTAGCCTTATTTTTTTTTAATAATATTCTATCTGGTGAAATTTCAAATTTTAAGGCAGTAGTATTAAAATTTTAGGAAAAAGGATAAGAAGTAGGTGTATGTCTGACCACCTTAAATACAATCAAATGATAATAATTTTTTACAAGAGTATAGATATAGCAGTAGACTCATGTTCATATGTGACACTTTTTTTTTGTTGTTGCAAGTAAATAACTAGTTATGATTTTTCTACTACAACTTTTCCAAAATATCAAAAATCTCAGGTTTGGCCACCTTAACTTAGTCTAAACTTCATCAAATTGAAAAATAAAATAAAATTATTGTAGTAGGAAAAGCATAGAATGTGACTTATATTTTGGATTTCAAAAATTTTATAACATTTGAAATTTATAGCTATTTTTCAATCAGTCTATTAGTCAGGACTAAATAGATAAGAAGTAGGTGTATGTCTGACCACCTTCAACATAATGAAATGATAATATGTTTTTACTAGATTATAGATATAATTAGTAGACTCATTTTTGGATGTGACACATATTTTTTTGTAAAAATTTTCAAAGTAAATAATTAATTATGATTTTTCTTCTACAACTTTTCCAGAATATAAAAAATCTCATGTCTGACGACCTTAACTTAGTCTACACTTCATCAAATTGAATTTTTTTAATTTTTTATTGTAGTAGGAGAAGCATCAAATGTGACACATGTTTCAGATTTAAAATTTATAGCTATTTTTCAATCAATCTACCAATCAGGACTTCTTTTCTACATCACCACTTTTTGGCATACCATGATCCTACACATACCCAGGTAACTTTCTCCAAGATAGGGGAGTTGTCTCAAGAGTTAATTAGTTTCAAAAATACATCTATGAAAGAATATTTCACAACCCTTGAGGCATCTCAGACTTTTTACTTGTTTTCCACCATGTGTGAGGGTGAAGAGCATTTTTCATTCAAGTTAGGCTCCTTTGTCAAGGGGTTATTCTCTATAGTCCTCTATGACATGTTCCAATTTGGAAAAAAAATTATAGTAAATAGTGGCATTCTCATAGACTAGATCTCAAGTCCATTTCACCAATTTTGATTGTAGATTACTTAAATTAGGAAGACTTTTATTGATATCTACATTAATACCAAACTAGACAAAAAATAACTTAGATTTCACCATGGTCATATTATCCAAAGTAACAGAGTTTCCAAATGTGTTACTAATCCCTCTGATGATTTTATCATCCTAGAACTCAAGTGGGAGTCCTATAATTCTTACCTATATTAGATTCATTTTATTGAGATTAGTCACATGGTGTAGACACCTAAAATTGACCGGGTGTATCTTAAACATTCAAAACTATAAATCTCAGCCAAATGCCTTAAAATATCATCTCAATGCAAAACAAATGGACATTTATCAAATCAAGAGGATAAAAATCAAATCAAATTAAAAGATCAAATAATCATGAAATCAAATAATTAAATTCAAGCCTAAAGGGATTAATCAAATTATGCAATTGATTTTAGTCAATCAATTGTATAGTTCAAATAAAAAAGATCAAATCCAACCCATTTACCCTTCCATGGCTAAATTAATTAAATGATTGAGTTATTTAATTCCTAATTTCTTTGAGACAACCAACCAAATTTCCCTCCATTTGAAAACACCTCAAAGATTTTGACTTAACCAAAGTTTGATCATGATCAACTCACTCTACCCCCTACCCTTGGGAAAATGCTATAAATATAAGACATTTCCTTTGTGTTTGGGATACAAGAATTTCAAGAGAAAAAGCATCCTTATTATAGGAATTTGGAGAGCATTTGAGAGCTTTTGAGAGTATTTCAGCATTTGCATAGCATCTATTAAATCATGTTTAGGAGCATTTGTTATTTTCTAACACATCTTGGAGCATTTTGAGCATTTTTAATCAAGATTTGAGCATTTTTTATCATTTATTTCTCGTTCTAGGATTGTCCTTGGGAGATATTAAGACTAAGAGATCTCTTAACAAAGCTTAGATAGAGAACCATGAGATGATATGGGTTTTTAACTTCAATTCTTAGATTAAATAGAATTTTCTTTCCATAGAATTGTTTCTTATTATCCTAATTTCATGAAGGTGTTAATCTTACACACACAAATGGCACCCACCATGGGGCTTTAAGCCTCTTTTATAATGTTTTTATCATAATATTTTGTGTGTTTTTATTTGTTTTTGGTGTTATTTTACATAAAAGAGGAGAAGAGTCGCCTATGCAATATTCAGAATTGCCTGTGAACAAGAAAATGCCACTTTCAGAGCTTCTTTTGTCTCCGTCTTTCATTCTTCAGCCACATGCTAGATAAAGCATACCACCTACTAGATAAAGTGTGTCGCATGCTAGATAAAGTGTGTCACCTGCTATTTTTCAAGAGCCACCTTCCAGCAGCCTTTGGCTGCCTATTATACTTTCTATGCCACCTGTTAATTTTGTTTAGCCACCTATTATTTGTTAAAATCCACTTAGTAGCATTTAAAAGCCGCTTAGAAAGTTTCTATTCACATGTACTATCATTTAAATGCCACCTTCTAGCTATTAAATGTCACATAAATGTTTCTTCTTTAAATCAGGTTTTTATTGATTTGCTCACTGTTTTGACTCTTTGTGTTTTTCTATCCTGCAGATGGAAAATCACCCAAAGGTGTAGAAACCAGAGAAGCAGGTCACAAGGCTTAGCAAAGAGGTGAGGATTAAGGTTAAGAATGACAAATAAATACATGCAGCCAATCTGTTAGAGAGTTTACTTGAGGAGGAACACTTGTATGATCACTACATTAAAGTGTTTTTTGCTTACAAACAAAAATTTTCCTCTTTAATTGATTTTAGTGCCTAGTTCTTTAAGCTTTGATTTAATAAGATTTTCATTAAAAGAGCTTTTAGGAGGGAGTTTCTTTTTTAGTTTTCCAATTTTTCTTCACTTTGTCTCTCTTTGTGTTGATTAACTTGTTGGAGGAGCTGGAGTGGGAACAATCGCCACTAGGTGAGTGAAAATAAGCCAAAAACACTCAAAAATGTGCCTAGCCTTGCTAGCTTTGAAAACCAGGTATTTATCTAATCAAGATTGCATTGCTTAACTTGTGGAAAATTATTTGAATCTAGCATAATTAGGAACACCCTACTATTTTCCGTTCAAACGAGACATTAGGTATATGCTCTCAACTTTTTGAAGTTGATCAAAAAGCCTAAAGTGTCAAGTTTGGGTGGTAGAAAGAAAGGGAGGATTAATTGAACCGCACATCTAATTTTTTTAAAGAACCTCCTTGTCAAGAGGTTGAAAATGAAATTTTTTTTTTGAGGTGTTTGGAACAAAGAAAGACAATAGGGATATGCTCTTCACTCTTTGAGTGAATCAGATTCCCAAACTTGTTGGACTGAGTTCGGTTCTTTCTTTCCATATTCATGCTAGCTAAATAGAGATTTAAAGGGCCCGCCTCCTGAGAATTTCCTTATGAGGATGGTGAGAGGGAATGACCCAAAGTGGGAGATATTCACTTTTACCATGATGTCATCTGACCCATTATAAATAAATGCACTTTACCTTAATCGAAAAGTGACTAAAACTTGTGCAAGCCATCCTCACTTCCTCTAGTAGTGCTTTGAGATTGCACAAAATCATACTTTTGTGCATGTGGGAAGCCCGCAAGGGGGTAAAGGATCTTGTCAAGATTTATACTGGAATAATTTGAGACCTTGATAAAGTAGCAGACCTACCTTTGTAGAGCTATTGTTAAAAGACAAATTTGATGACTCTAAGGTAGACTGTTCAGAAGAAATTCTTGTGCAAACTTGTAAAAACATCTGAGACCATACACTTTTAGTGTGGTTTTAGGGATATGGTACAACTTTGATGTGTGTGTTGAGCTTGTACTTTGTTTTCACACAAGAATCCTTTTTGACAAATCTGATCAAAACCCTTAAATTTATAAATCCAAAAAATACAAAAAAAAAATTGATAAATTAAACTTTGATCAGCAAAGTGTCGCGTACCACCATTTCAGAGCCACGTGCAAACAACATTGGGCCACTTACAAATCATAAAATTCCATTTGAAAACAATCAACAGCCACATAAGCCACTGGAAAGTGTTGCACATCAACATTTCAAAACCACCTATCAACAGGCAAACGCTGCCTGCTAACTGCAGAGCGTCGCGTACAGAGATTCTAGTGACCATGTACTAATAATTAAAGGCCACCTACATGCAGGTAAGAGCCACCAAAAAATTAAAAAGGGAAAAAAGTGGGTATATGCCGAGGGGTTGAAAACAATAAAATTTTGTTTTTGGATACGCTTTTGAATGTTTTACCTCTGTGAATATTTAACTGGATTAAAATCCGCCATTATTGGGAATTTTGCAAATTTATCCACGAATTGATCATTTAAGTGAGTTTAAATACTAAGATCTTCATTCGATATATGTTAATGTCATTTTTTAATCGATCCCACTACATCAAGACTACCCTACAACCAGACGAATCTTATCTAAGGCAAGAGTGTCCTTTTCTGGGTGATCCTTTTCCTTCAAGGCCCTTACAAGAACCCATCAAGGAAACATAACCAAGGATGTCTTTTCCATTTGGCCATATCGATCCTGATCAAATCAACCATGTAAACAAGGACATGAACAATCAGGGAAATGTTGATCCTAACAACAAAGGATCCAACAATAATACCAAAGGAGGAACAAACATGGACCCTAACAATCAAGACATGAACTATATCAACAATGGGGGCAACATTGACTCTAATGATGAGCATTTAACTGATGAAAAGGTTAATGAATCTATGCAAAGCCCTTTCTTCATGAAACTTATGGAAAAAGACAACGAGAAGTATTTCTTAGACCTAGCACAAACGGGTCTCAAACTTCCACATGATTATGATGTCACCAAACTCAAACAAGACGAAGCTGAGGGTAATCCCATTGACATCATGAAAAATAAATTCCAACTTTTCTAGATGCAATTGGATATAATAAAACAAAGTGGGGCTTCTAAACCCTTGTCTATCGAAGCTTTGTGTCCATTTCCATTTGATAAGTCTTTAATCATGATACCATTTCTAGCAAATGCTATTTATCCTAAATATAAAAAATATGAAGGAACATCTGATCCTCAAGATCAATTAAGGGAATTTTGTGCCCTAAGTCTAGAGATCATGCATGAAACAACTTACGTTATGAGGTTATTACCTAGAAGTTTGGGAGGTATGGCAATGGACTAGTTTTCAAAGTTACCCTTTGACATTCGAACCTTTGAGGAATTGGCCTCTAAGTTTGTAACTCACTATTCCTATAACATCAAACATGAGGTTACAATGCTTAATATATGCAAAACCAAAAAAAGAGAAGGAGATGGATTCCTACTTTTCCTACAATGATGGAGAGCGGTATTTTCTCGATACCCTCAAAGTGTACCCGAAAAGGAAAAGATGGATATTTTTGTCAACAGCTTGAATCATGAAATGAACTATCGATTAAGGCTACAATTTCCTAGATCATTCCAAGACCTAATTGAGAATGGGGTGAAAATGGAAGAGGTATTGATAAAAAGTGGAGAAATCAAACTCTACAAAAATAGAAAGAATAACAACAACAATACCTCTAACAGTAATCAAAATCAAAATTCCAACAACAACAACTGATTTTGGATGAAGAATAACAACAATAAAGGAGTGGTTAATGATGGAGTGGTAGAGGCTAACACTTTAAATTATACCCCTTTCAATCTCACTCAAAACTCAGCTCAAGCCAATAATGTGAATCAGGCACCCAAAGTGCCCTTCAACAATAAAAACACTAATAACAACTTTGGGAATAATCAAGGGACTCCCAAGCCTAATTGCGCCTACACCCAAAAGGACATTCACTAATTTGGGTGAGCCATTGGATAATGCATTAAGGACACTTATTGTGAATAAAATTATTGATCTACCAAAGGCTCAACCATATGAACCTCACATAAAGCCAAACTAGTGGAATGAGAACCGCCATTGTGACTATCATCAAAATAGGGGACATAAGACCAATGATTGTTTGCATCTCAAACATGTGGTACAAGATCTCATAGACAATAGTATGATAAAAGTGGATGACCCTCAAATTAATGAAGATCACATAGCCTTTAAAACTCCTTTCTATAATCCTGAAAAAGGAGAATCTTTCAATTCAAACAATGGAGTAAACAGTGTGAATAATGAAAGAGGAAATCATAATGTTAACTTTGATCATACTTATGACAATACCATCAATGTTGTTGTGGTTAAACATCAACCTATCCAAGGGTCCTCTAATTCCATCACAAGGGGGAAATCCTAAAAGGTTACCCTACAAGGGTGTACTCCTATTACTATTGGCCCTAAAACACCAACTATTTTGGCTAAACAAACACCACCCACAACAAAGCCATATAGTTTGGTGGATCAATTAGAAAAGAATCCAGCCCAAATATTAATTTCGGAGCTGTTGAAATTATCTCCTAATCACAAGGAGATCTTGGAAAAATCCTTGTGTGAGACCAATGTTCCTATAAACTTGGAGGAAGAAAATTTTTAGAACATGGTGGGGCATCTCATAGCCCCTCACTATCTTTCCTTTTCAGAACAAGATGACATGTCTATCACACATCCTCAAAACTTACCCTTGCATATAGAGGTATTAATCCAAAGACACAGCGTCAAGAGAGTTCTCATAGATGGTGGAGCTGGTCTAAATATTTGCATTTTAAACCTTGTCAAATCATTAGGGTTATCTGAGTCTTCCATTGTTCCAAAGAAGCAAATCACTATTAAGGCTTATGATGAGGAAGAAAGATCTTCAAAGGGTATGGTCATTCTGCCAATTCAAGTGGGACCTATCAAAAAGGATACCATATGTCAGGTGCTTGATATGAAATTGACCTACAACATCTTATTAGAAAGGCCATGGATACATGAAATGCAAGCGGTACCTTCTACATATCACCAATGCATAAAATTTCCATACATGGGGGAAGAGATCATGATTCGAGGTGATTCGAATGCTTTCCAATATTGAAATGCTTTAAAGCCAAGTCATGAATTGCATATTCCTCATAATAGGGAAAGAATTATCCCTGATATTACCATGGAAGAAGCGAAAGAAGAAAGTTCAAACCCAACATCAAATGCCACATCAACTTCTAACCCTAATCAAACTGACTCAACTACATCGACTAAGGGAAAAGAAAAGATGAGTTATGAGGGTTCAAATTCAAAGGATAATTCAGTTCAGACTTCAACATTGGAAATAGAAACTTCTAAACCCACTAAGAAAGAAAGGTAACAAACTAAGAAAGATCATTATGAAAAGATGAGTAACCTAATGAATCAATTTGAGAAACAATGCAAAATTAACTCAAAAGGAGTAGGGGAATATTTTGTTTCCCTATTTGATCTACCTACATCTCCAAGGACACATGGGAAGCCATCCAAAGATCATCAACCTCATAAATGCAATTCCTATTTTGTAATGGAATGTGAAAAACAAGAAATGGACAAAGAAGATAACGAGGTATTACAATGGTTGTATAAAGAAGATGAAAATTTAGCTAATTCCAATGAAAGGGTGCAACATATCAATATCCAAACTGATCAATATGGAAAAGGATTTGATATCATGAAAAAATTGGGGTATAAGAGAAGAGGACCCTTAGGAGTTTGACATAGAGGGTTGTTAGAACCTATTGAACCAGTTTGGAGAGAAAAAGAAGATAAATCCGACATAGGTTTTCAACATAAAGGAGAAAGTTCAAGTCCCATGCATGATTTTCGTACACATATCCATATGGTAGTTTCTAAAAGTGAAGATGATTCTAGAGATTATGAGTGGGATTCCTTGTTCAAAGAATCTTGTCATGACATAGAGGTTGATACCATTCACACTTATGCAACTCCTCCTAAAGTTGAGAATCAAGAACATGTAACTCAAACATCAAGCGAACCTCAACAAGTCAATGTAGAAAAAGCACCTCTTTTCACTCAATGGGTAGGTGAACCTTGGGTACCTTCATGGGTAGGAGATTCTAACCTAGTGTTTAATCCACATGCTTTCTTTCCCATAGAAATCTTAGAGGACTCTAATGAATAGGATTTTGATCCTTCTTCCATGGACCATCTTGAAGAGGCACATGTCATAGACCTTGATGATACAATGTATGAACCATCAAATGAATTCATGTCCTTAAAACCTTCAAATGAAAACCCATCCAATGATTCCTTGTCCTTAATGTACCCCAAACTTATTGATTGGGATCTTTCCGAGCCAAATGACTTACTCTGCTTCCCAAATGACAATGCAATGGCCTTATACCTCAATGTTATTGAACCCAATGAATTTAATCTAGACATGATGATAGGGGCAGGTGTTCAACCTCTTAATCCAAAAAATGAAGAGAAAATATACAAAAAAATGAGAAGGTCTAGTGGTGAAAACCACCATGTGGCAGTGCTAGACCCCAAAAAAGTAAAAATAAATGATGTTTCTGAGGGTGAAAACCCAACTTTGGCACCTAAGAGATAGAGTTTGGACACCTTACCAGCTCATGAAGATGAAAGATCACCTATACTTATTGAACCCATAGAAAAGGTAAACATTGGAATAGAAGAGGATCCTAATTTCATTCACTTAGCAGCATCTTTGAGTCCTTTGGAGAGAGGAGGATTAATTACATTCTTTCAAGAAAAAAAAATCAAATTTGCATGGTCATATGCTAATATGCCCAGATTGGATCCAAGTTTCATAATGCATCACTTAAATGTGAAACCAGGGGTTAAGCCCATCAAGTAGAAGTTGAGAAAAATGCATCCACATGTAGCCCTTTTAGTCAATGCAGAATTGGAGAAATTACTAAAAGCAGGATTCAGAAGAGTAATAGCATATGCTGAATGGATTTCCAACATTGTACTGGTTACCAAACATGATAAAACCATAATATTTTGCACAGATTTTAGAGATTTAAACCTTGCTTGTCCAAAAGATGACTTTCCATTACCTAGCATTGATTCTATTGTGGATCTCACTGCAGGTCATTCTATGTTTTCACTTATAGATGGATTTAGTGGGTGTAATCAAATTCACATTGCACTTGAGGATCAAGAGAAGACAACTTTTACATGCCCATGGGGTACTTTTTGTTTGAATGTAGTGCCCTTCGGTCTCAAAAATGCTGGAGCCACTTATCAAAGAGCAATGACTACCATTTTCCATGACATGATACACACCTTTATGGAATATTATGTGGATGACATTCTAGCTAAGTCACATAAAAGAAAAGATCATTTATTCATACTTGAAAAGATTTTTATAAGGATAGAACAATGCAAAGTAAGACTCAACCCAAAGAAATGTGCTTTTGGAGTACAATCTAGAAAATTCCTAGGATACATTGTTTCAACAAAAGGCATTGAAGTAGATCTTGAAAAGGTACAAGAAATAATGGACATGGAAATTCCAAAGAATATTAGTCAAATGAGGTCACTTCAAGGAAGGCTTCAATCTATAAGAAGGTTCATTTCTCAATTGGCGGAAAAATTCCATTCTTTCACCGGATTACTACATAAAGACACCATCTTCACATGGGATGAGGAGTGTGATAAAGCCATTAAATTATTGAAAACATACTTAATGAATCCACCTATCTTGATGTCACCTATTCAAGGAAAACCTTTGTTACTCTAAATTTCAGCAATGGAAAAATCTTTAGGAGTCTTATTAGCACAAGAGGATGATGAAGCAAAAGAAAGAGCTATCTACTATTTAAGTAGAACATTGATCAAGTATGAGTTAAACTATAGCTTCATGGAAAGAGCTTTCCTAGCAGTGGTATTTGCCTCTCAAAAGTTAAGATATTATATGTTGTTTCATAAGGTGAAAATCATAGCCAAAATTGATCCCTTAAAATACTTACTTAGCAAAATAGCTTTAACCAGAAGGATTGCAAAGTGGGTCATGGTACTTAGTGAATTTGACATTGAATGTATTAATAGGAAAGAAATCAAAGGTCAAGTTATAGCTGATCAATTGGTTGAATATCCTCAATAATCTACACATCCTATGCAAGTGGAATTCCCAGATTCTAAAATTGTGAATGTAGAAGCTAAGACATGGACTTTATACTTTGATGGATCTTATACCCAAAATGGTAGTGGAGTAGGCATTCTTTTGATTACACCACAAGGATACACAATCCCAAAATCTTACAAGTTATTGTTCCCATGCACCAATAACATAGCAGAGTATGAAGCTTTGGTCATTGGAATCAAGATGGCCTTGGAATGGAATGTAGTAGAATTACAAGTCTATGGGGACTCTCAATTAGTCATTAATCAAGTTAATGATGAATATAATACTAAGGATGAAAAACTAATGCCTTACAATAAATTGGTGGATGATTGGAAAAATTACTTTGCTTTGATCAATTTTGAACAAATTCCAAGAGACAAGAATAGAGAAGTGGATGCAATGGCTACCTTGGCATCCTTACTTCAAATGTGTGATCAAAATGAAAAGTATGAGTTCTTGGTGGAAGAATTGGTTAAACCAACATTTGACCTACCTGATACCCAAATTATTTCCCTTTTAAATGGACATGACTCACAATGGTATTGACCCATCTATGCCTACCTAAAAGATCAAACCCTACCTATAGACCAAACCCATGCTCAAAAGTGAAATTTCATAAGACAAGTGGCCCATTATACCATCCTTTTTGACACATTGTATCGTAAAGGTCTTGATAGAATGCTCCTTAGATGTCTAGAGGAAGATGAATCCAAATTAGCTTTAAAAGACATCCACGAGGGTATTTGTAGGTCACATTTGAGTGGTTTAAACCTAACTAAGAAAATCCTACGTATGGGGTACTTTTGGAAAACATTAGAAAGAGATGCTTGTCAATATGTCAAAGTTTGTGCAAAATTTCAATACCATGGAGACCTGATCCATACACCAACACAAGAATTACACCCTTTTGTCACACCATGGCCATTCTATCAATGGGGCTTTGATTTGATTGGCATGATTTATCCACCCTCTTCAAATGGACACAAGTATATAATTACAACAACAGAGTACTTCACTAAATGGGTTGAATCTGTCCCTTTATCAACTACAATAGGGAAACAAATTTCCATGTTTAACCTAAATCATATCATTTGTAGATATGGCATTCCTCATGCCATCATCACAGATAATGGAAAAAAATTTAAGAACAAAGATATTGATGAACTTTGTGATACATTCCATATTACACATCACTCTTCATCCATTTACTATCCCCAAGGTAATGGAAAAGCATAAGCTACCAACAAGAACATCCTTAAAATCCTTAAGAGATCCGTTGGCAAGTCAGGAAAGGATTGGCATCTTCAAATCAATCCAGCATTATGGGCCTATAGGACTAGTATTCGAACCCCGACAGGAGCTACACCTTTTTCATTGGTTTATGGGGCCGAAGCTGTTCTACCTTTAGTAGTTGAAATATCATCCCTAAGAGTCTCATTGCATGGATTAATAACGGATGAAGATTATAGAGTTTCCCACCTTCAACCATTAGAATTTTTGGAGGAACATCAAACTCAAGCCTATGATCATTTGAAAGTGTATCAGAATCGCATTTCAAGGAACTATAATAAGAATATCAAACCAAGAACCTTTCAAGTAGGAGATCTAGTATTGAGAGAAAATCCAAAAAATCAGTCTAATAGAGAAAAGAAAGGAAAGTGGGAAGCAAATTGGCTTAGTCCTTTTTTCATTGTTTCTTCATTTGGAACGGGGACCTACAAATTGGCTGATTGTGAAGGTGATGAATTGCAAGAACCTATTAATACCATTCATCTTAAGAGGTTCCGCACCTGATTTAGAGGAAAGAGTATCAGTGGAAAGAGTATAATTTGAGAGTATCAGATGATTCAACATCACCTTTGTACATGGAAAATTCAAAAATACCAAAAAAAAATGAGAAAATATCAAAATACAAAAAAAAAAAAAATTAGAAAGTTCAAAAGCCAAAAACATTTGAAAAAGAGAAAAAAAATACCTTGGTGAAAACCTAGCAATAGGCAACTTGGTAGCAAAAAAAAGACAAAGCAAAAAAGATAAAAAGAGCAATAATCCTAAGAGGTGAAAACCTGGAAACAGGTGCCTTTTGTCCCTTAAGTCTTTCCTAGTTGCATTTGTACATATTCTATTTTATCATCTCACTTATCCATATCCTCATTGCATCCGTCATTTGTGCATTGTCGTAATAAAGTCTCAGAGCTACATTTTGTCGCATTCTAGGTTCAGTTTCCCTCAGCTTTATACATGGTTCATTTATCACTTAGGGGTATGAATTATAAATTTTTGGTACCACCTGAATTCAATAGTGCAACATCTTGGTCACACATCAGAAGCAGATTTTCAGATTAAGGAGAGAGATTTTTGGAACCTTTGATGGATATCATTGTTCAACCCTAAACAGTTTGATCACATAACATGATCCTTAGTTTCATTGACTTATTTTATCAGGATTAAAAATTGACATACCCTAAATGATCAGACTGTTTAAAATTCTTATTTGAAAATATTGATACATTTCACAAACACTTAGAAATTTTTGATGAATTTTTTGACCTTTTTCGATTCATGTTCCTTTTAGCTAATCGACCATGTTTTGACTAGATTGACAATGATAGAGAAATGATGTTTTCTTAAGCTTCTAAGTGGCTATTTTGAGGAAGATCCTCTAACTTGTGTGAATTAGTCTAAGGACATGGTCATCAGAGAACCATAGAGGACATTCATATGGGAAGGAGGGTTAACCTTTGTTTGTTCATGCAAAAGGATACCTTGGCTATTTAGATTTTCCATATCTTAATACCAACATCCACTCGCAACATTGAATCTGATTAAACCGGTATTCATACTCCCATAGTTGGTCATTCAACAAGTGAGGGTTGTACTTGGTTTCGTAGAACGGGTTACCACATGAGAGAAATTCATATTCATATTCTTATGGTCATAGTGGCACCATTAATGATTGTATCGACTCCTAGTTCCACAACGCTCTATGATGAAAATATATCTCAGTTTGCATTTCTTTTGCAAACCTCAAGGACAATTAGTTGCATCTTCATGTTAGATTAATTGCATTTGCATGTTAGATTAATTGCATATTCATGTTAGATTAATTGCATTCTCCAAGTTAGTTTTAAAATGGATTGCCTTTCTAGAAATTTTCCAACAACAAGGGGGAAATAAAGTTGACAACACTTCATCAAATTTAATGGTTCAAGTCATCAATATGGGATTTTTCCTTTGCATTCATAATCATTAATCATTATTCATTATATATTCATATCAAGAGAAAAGAAAAGAAAAGAAACATTATTGATTATTCATTTATCCGTATCATTTAGAATTACATATCATAAGTTAAAATTGCATACATCAAAAAAATCAAAAAGATAGTTGCATTCATTTATCATAGCACTAAGTATTGCATCCATTTCATTGCATAAATCCATACATCATGGTTAAATCAAAAAAGCATATAGAGAATAAGTTGCATTAAAATTATTTGCATCCATTTATCTATGTCCTACTCTAATACATTGCATCCATAGCATAATAGAACTAAATGCATCATAGAAACATATAGATATGCATTAAAGGAAATCTCATAACATCATCAAAGGAGGAATCAAAGATAATCATAGATAAATGTCCATCATCAATGTCTATAACATAAATTAGTACATAAAAGTTACATCAACAAAATGATCCATACATCAAAGTCCCACTAAAAAAAAAATACATATGATACATCATCAATTTAATATCAAGATATCATGGATCTCGAATCTGTCTCATGACCCAACAGGGGCACTTGATCCATCTCCAGCTATACCTATGCTTGAACCTGCTACACCATCAAGATCCCTATCACCTTCTCTATCCTATGTACTGGGAGGTTCCTAACTAGTGCTCGCACTAGTAGGTAACTGAGCCAGAGTAGTCAATAACTGTTGTAGCATAATTGAAATCTGATCCAATTGAACTGTAACTGCAGTCATCCCTACCTGTAAACCTTGAACATCCTGCACTAAACCATCCACAATGGTAGGAACTAGAGGTGCATGTGATGCTGGAGGAGCCTGTGGTGCCTATGGCGCTAATGGTACCTATGGTATCACATGTGTCATGCTGCTTTGTGGATCAACCTATGGAATTTGTCCATGCACTGGAACCTGTCTGGCCACCAAAACATGTCTTTGTCTTTGTCTGGCCCAATCTGAACCAATTATCAAAGGAGTCTAACCCTGAGGTACCTATACCCATGCTAATATTTTCCTAGGCTACCTGAATCCACCACCTCAACCTCTAACATCTCCAACTCTCATTCAAGTTCCTATAGCTCTCTGTACTCAAGGTGCCCTAGGTGCCCTCTGAACCCTCTACCTCCAAAGTCTCCTGCCATCATCACCCTCATCACCATCATCTCCATCATCCTCTGAAAGTTCATCTACATCGGGAATAGGCTCTGCTGGATCTGTGAATCTGACAAAATGATGTCGCATGAACCACTCTCAATACTCAGCTAACATGCCTACATCTGAAACATGTGTCATCATATCCCACACAGCATAACCTAGCTGATCAATCTGTAAATAGGCCAATCGATAGTCCACCTATGCCCCCCACATCGATCTCTTAGCCTGTACCCTAGTATAAAGAGCCATACCCTGAGGCATGTCTTGCACTTGGTCGTACTGATGGAGAACTCTCACAAAGAAAAATCTCTCAATAACTAAAGGTGATCAGCCAATCATCCATCGAGGAGAAAACATATATGGAAGCTCATCATCATCCTCTTGCCAACTCTCACAATGAAGATATGGTCTCCATAAGACCTGATCTATGTCATCAATATTCTATCTCCAAAATTAAACCTTGCCCAGACGATGCTGGACAACCATGCCATCATACAAAAATGCATACGAATATCCATGGACCCACACTCATGCTGAAACTAGTCTCGTAATAAGGATATGCTCCGAGGTCCACAACTATAATACCACTGCACTTGCAGAAAGAGCTACACTACACCTATAAACAACCTCATGCAGATCATGATACAACTGAGCTAATATACAAGAGCCCCAATCAAATCTCCATGGATGTGCAATCAAGTCCTCTAATATCCAGCCCCATCCGACTACAAAGCCATGTTGTCTCCTATCTAGAAGAATTAATCCTCCAATAACCACTCCTAACAATGCTGACAAAGTGGGAAAAGAGGCAAATTGTGCCCAAGTAATATAATCATCTGCAATGGTTTTATCTCGAAACACTCATCTTCATACACTGCTATCATAAATTGAATCATAATACACCTGCTCTCCATGAGTTAGGATCCTCAATAATCTATAAACATCCTTGGGTGTGATAGTCATCTCACTGAGGGGTAGATGAAATGTATTATGGTCAGAGTGCCATCACTCTGCCACAACTATCAAAAGACCTCGGTTCAACTAAAACCAAGGAAGATTCAGGAGGAAACTGAGACGGCCACATGTCTTGATAGTCTGCTGCTCAGGCGCTGTAAGCTCATCAACTAAATCAAAAATCCAAGAGGCTACACCCTGTACCCACAACTTGTGGTAATGTTCCTACACTTTGAAATAAAGCGAATCATATTAGTCTTTCTATTGGTGAACCATTCTATGTCAATCAATCACATTAAATCTATCTTTGCTCTAACTTGAGCCCATCAACTTATTGCTCCTAACCTCTATATCATGAGACACAAGGACAAGTTGTAATCATTTTTAATCAAATCTGATTGACCTATCAAACATTCATCAATATGAATTTTCTAATATCCTAAACACTAAGTGACAATCTAGATGAACATATTCTAGCTTTGAATCTAATTGAGTTATCTGGACGATCGATCGAAAAAACTTCATCTATTTTCTAACTCAAATTTCACACTTCATAGTAGGCGGAACTTTAATAAGTGTACGTGGCTTTTCAAGCCTCCTAGTGTTTACATTATTAAACGTGGCACTTTAATCCTCAGAGGTGGTGCTTGGCTAATCAGGCAGCCTTTTAAAGTCCTATGCTATTTTTTACATATAATAAGTGGCTTTTAAAAACTAGGATTTTTTAGGCGGCATTTTGATTATTTGGGTTGCAATTTTTCCCTAATTCTTAGGCGGCTAAGGATTGCTCCTACATGGATTTTTAACACATGGAGGCAGCTTTTCTAGGTCCTAAGTAGCTCTTTACCTATCCTACATGGATTTTCACTAAATTTTACCTAGAAAGCATTAAAATCATGTATTAAATGATATTTAAAGAGCAATAAATGTACTAGGAAGGTTCAAACCACTTATCGGAGGCCCGTAGTCAGGAGGTCTTTGATATCGGTGTGCTCGCTCGAACCTATGCTCTCACATGGGGACCACCATTTATGTCAATCGTCAGAGGCTTAGAGAAAAATCTCAATAGTAAAAAGTGAAAATGAATAGGAAATTTGGGTTTTTCAACCTATTTAAGCTATTTTACCCTATTTTGTGAGTTTTTTGACCCAGTCAAACCAAATCTGCATATTTTGCAGACTAGGGCATTTGTTTGACATCTTTTAGCATCATTGTTTATCAAAAATGCAATCATCTTGGATCTATTCTATCAGTAGTATTCATCAAATTTTTCACATTTAAGATCAATATGATTTCATTTTTGAGGGGGCATCATCATATTATCCAACTGGGATTCTGCATTATATCTTATATCAAATCTGGGGCATTAAAAATTCAAACTTTATCAATGAGGTATCAAATCAAACTTTATCAATCAGAGTTTCATATCAGGGTTTCATATTAGGGTTTCATATCAGAGTTTCATATCAGGGTTTCATATCAGGGTTTCATACCAGGGTTTCATATCAAGGTTTCATACCAGGGTTTCATATCAGGGTTTCATATCAAGGCATCATATCAGAGTTTCATATTAGGTTTTTGTATCAGCCAATCAGCTCATCAGTATCAAATAAATGATCAGGACATCAAGCTTTCTTTGAATCAATGTGCTTCGCACATCAATTCAAAGAGGGGCACTTGTAGACACCTAAAATTGACCAAGTGTATCTTAAAAATTCAAAACTATAAATCACAGCCAAATGCCTTAAAATCTCATCTCTATGCAAAACAAATGGATCAAATCAAATGGACATTTATCAAAACAAGAGGATAAAAATCAAATCAAATTAAAAGATCAAATAATAATGAAATCAAATAATTAAATTCAAGCCTAAAGGGATTAATCAAATTATGCAATTGATTTTAATCAATCAATTGTATAGTTCAAATCAAAAAGATCAAATCCAACCCATTTACCCTTCCATGGCTAAATTAATTAAATGATTGAGTTATTTAATTCCTAATTTCTTTGAGACAACCAACGAACTTTCCCTCCATTTGAGAACACCTCAAAGCTTTCGACTTAACCAAATTTTGATCATGATCAACTCACTCTACCCCCTACCCTTGGGAAATGTTATAAATACAAGCCATTTCCTTTGTGTTTGGGATCCAAGAATTTCAAGAGCAAAAGCATCCTTATTATAGGCATTTGGAGAGCATTTGAGAGTATTTCAGCATTTGCATAGCATTTAGTATATCATGTTTAGGAGCATTTATTGTTTTCTAACACATCTTGGAGCATTTTGAGCATTTTTAAGCTAGATTTGAGCATTGTTTATCATTTATTTCTTGTTCTAGGATTGTCCTTGGGAGAGATTAAGACTGAGAGCTCTCTTAACAAAGCTTAGATAGAGAACCATAAGATGATATGGGTTTTTAACTTCAATTCTTAGATTAAATAGAATTTTATTTCCATATTATTGTTGCTTATTATCCTAATTTCATGAAGGTGTTAATCTTACACACACACATGGTAAAACCTTGGTTTCTATCTGTTGGAGCTCTAAAGTTTTGGAAAAATTTAGAGTCCTATATACTGATCAAACTCTAAAAATGGCATCCTAAACTCCATGCCCAATAATTGATGACATTATTGAGTACATGAAATGGGATACAAAAATATATTACTTTTCAATTAAAATTTGAGTGATTGAGGAAGGAAGCTCTGTGGCAAGAACAATCAAAATTCTATAAGTGAAGGTTTCAGAGATGCTAGAATTTGGACCTACTATAAAGGTGATGTTGACAGAGAATGATAAAAATCAAACATTGAAAATCTAGAAAATATTCTCAGTTTGGAAATTCAAATTTCCTATCTCCAGTAAAAATCTTATATTTGTACAATCTATTTTGGATTTTTGGCCAAAGCCAAATCTGAAAGATAGGTAGTTATTAGTTAGTTTGTTGATTAGTTTTTTCACACGAAGTTTTTAAATTTTATCATATTGTGGTCTCTCTTCACCCTAAAGGGGTGTGAAAACCATTCATCCACATATATATGTGGTGTAAAATTTAAATAAATAAGAGACAATAAGATAAAATACAATACATATTTTCATAGGATTTAATTTCATCACAATTGCAACATGAACTCTGATGTACTATTTTTTAACATTAATAAAGAGATAAGTGCTTTCTCTCTAAATAGTGGTAATAGTTTTCAATTCTTTTCAGTTAGTCTCTCATATAAATCTATTTATATAGATTGTTTCATTGTGTTGAATTCTCATGTTATTAGTAATTTGAAATATATATATATATATATATATACACACACACACACAGTTTAATGATCAGTTGAAAGGTGTGGTTGACAAACATTCCTCTATTCTATTGGTCTCTGAAAGACAGATTTAGATTCAGTAGAACTAGCTATATAATCTGGTTTCAATTATAATTCATGTAGAAGCCCTTGAAATGATGGTCTTGTTATATACAAGTTACTAAAACTTGCTGAGGTGTATGTAGGATTGATATAGAATTGACTCCATTTCCCAAGTAGCAGCAAGGCACTGATCTTATTAATAATTTGAATATAGTCATTTAGTTCATTGTTCAAAGTTTGTGATATTTTACTCCTTTTATCTACTTCATTTTATATACCTTTTGTCAAATATTTACTATTAATCAAAGTATTCTAGTTTTTGTAGCATTCAATATACTATTGATTGAGATACTTACAATTTTTTTCCTCTCAAGTTTATTTGCCACCTTTAAAGAATCCAAATTTTTCATATTTAGTTATCTACTATCAAAAGCCTTTGAATCAACAAATTTGGTTAAGGTACAAACCTACCAGCATTGGCTTTGTAGAGCCATAATTACAGAATTTTAAACCTTCATTTGGTTAAACTTGTTAGTTGGAAAAAACAATTGAGTTTCCCAACATTGGATTGGCAAGTCCATAGGAAATCCAAACTATCATTTTTTGGCACCTACAAATAGGCGACTCTGCTAGGGAGACTTGCTCATAATAAGTATTATGAAGTTACCCAAAGTTTTAGATTTTTTAGATCGAAGAATAGTTATACCAGTTTGTTTGAAAGTACACTCTACTGGAAAAAAGAATCCAGAAGACCAGCAAATCAGCATTTTCCTTGAAAGAGGTGGCAACTCTATTTAGTAAAACTTTTCAATCAGTAACTCTACTGAGGGAAAAGACTCAAAAGGAGATGGTGGATATTTTTTTCAAATGTATTGATCATTTCAAAGAAATCCTTTTATTCCAAATAGCATTAGGCCATTGGATTTCAACAATTTGAATTATGAACCTAGCAAGTTATCCCCAAAACTTTTACAACTTGTACCAAAGTTCCATGGAGAATGGGATCAATCGACACTACAACATTTGGATGCATTTTAAATATTTATAGAAGATTATGAGATTTGTATAGAACATCAAGTGATGAAGTTATTTGTCAGGACTTTAAGGGACTATGCACAAAAATACTATGAATTACTACCTATACAAAGTATTTCATCATGAAGACAGTTTGAGCAATTGTTTATTGATACATTTTATGATGTCAGTGGTGAAGAAGACAACATGTGTTACAAGAAGTATGAAGAACAAAGTTGCAGCATGGAAGAAGATCTTAACATGTCTCTACTTGATGTATTTTTTAGTTTGGAGAGATTTGAAGGGGAGTTTTTTACACACTTGCTCAGAAGGATGGTAGGCATTCTTCGAGAGATACCATCAGACATTATGCCTTCATCCGAGGAATTTGTAGAAATGTTTTTGGATTTGGGAATCTCACCATATGACCTTGATTTGAAGATATTTTTTCATATATTAGAAAAAAGATGATGAAGACAAAGAAGAAGAGGCTTATGATCAGATTGAACAAGGCCTTGTGCTTGATGATTATCTCAATAGGGAAGAAAAGAATGATGACACAAAGGAATAAAATTTGGATCAGGTTGAAGAAGAATCTATGCATGATGAGAATTATATGGAAAAATGTATCAATGACTATAATGATAAGAAAGTAAACCTTCTTAGTATAGAATAAATTTAAAAATTTTTAGATATGGAATATCAAAAACATGATGAGAAGAGTGGTCAAAGAAAAATTCAATTCACCATGATAAGCAAGTTGATGCATTAGTATATATTCAAGGACTACTAGACAAAGGAGATGATAACTTTCAAGAATAAAATAGATTAGATGAAATAGAACAACATATAGCATATGAACAACATGAAGTTTCAAAAAATAAGTTCAATGAAGATATTAATCTTTTTGATGAAATATCCAATGATCTTGATGAAAGCTCTCATGGCTATATGCCCAAGCTCTCTATGTTCCTGAATCAATTATTTGAAGAGTGAGTAGAGGAAGATATGTCTATTCCCTTGAATCCATTAGTTGAAGAAAATTTTCTATGCAATCAAGTCCATCAGCATCTTGATAAAGACAGTGGGCCTAGTGATCATTTTGAGGATGATGAAACTTGGAATATGTATGGGGAAGTGTATTCAAAAAATGAGGCGTGCATCATTTCATCCTATGATCTAAGAAGTTGTATCAGAAATGTGAAGATGATATTGAATTAAATAGACATGATAAGGAGAATATGTTGAAGAAAATTTCTAAAAATTATCCAACTATCCTATCTGATAAGATTCTTGATATAAAAGAAGTTATAGTTCTTGAATATAAGATATATTCAAAGCCTTTATGTGAGCAGAAACAATATTTTGAGATTGAAAATGGGGAAAATTGTGTGCAAGGAGATATCCAAGAAGAAAACCTTAATTTAGATACTTGTATGACTCATCAAATGCATAGGGATCCTCCAGTTATTAAATAACATAGTGCACCTGATGATTTCTTATAGGAAAAACAAAAATAAAAAGCCAAAGATTGCATTGATAAAGTGGAACCAATTAGTATTTTATATAAGGGTGATACATCTAATACAGACATGTATGAGATGTTAGGGCTAAATAATTCTAGTTGATAAGGAAATGCAATAATATAATATCATATTCAGGAGATTCAAAGTGTTACGTGAACAGAATAAATTGTTTCGCAGAGGAAAAGAATAATATGTTAGGATGAATTCATAATAACTAAGAGGGGGTGAATCAGTTATGCTTAGGTCCAGATGTTCCCATATAAAACTTTAAACTAAATTTAACAACTTAGATTTTCTTGGCAACAATAAACAACAAAAGTGTGCAGTTACTGTACTAATTAAATAAGCTTGTAGAAACTTAACATTAAAACACAAAAATAACATTCATACATTTTGACACCATGATTTAACATGGAAACCCAATATGGGAAAAACCACCATTAACATGCTACCAAAATGTCACTCTTCTAAAGTGATGCCCTGTGAGGAGCCAACCCTGTTAAAGGTTAAAAAACACACTGTCAAATGTGACCTAGTTAAAGGATTTAATCACCCTGTTAGGACTAGCCTTGTTAGAGGACTGAGAACATTCCAATCTGAATGTCACCTTGTTCAAAGGATTTAAACAATGACTGTTAGGTCAACCTGGTTAAAGGATTTGAACTAATACAATGGTTAGAAAGTAATCAGCAGCTATGATCTGATACATATAACTTACTTTACAAATCTAGATCCAGTTTTATCTCTTAATGCTAATTCACTGAGTGACCTCCATTTACATCTCAAAATTTAGATCTTCTTGGAAATACATCAAGAAATCTCTCTCTACTTCTCTTCTCAGCCTTCTTTGCTAGGTCTTACCAATCAATCAATTAACCATGCAACACTTTTCATTCAACTTCTCCTTACACTTGGATACAATAACAATAACCATAATAGGTTATATTATACCTCTTCATCTAGGTCAGATAAATCTTTTGCCGCTTAATCAAGATCGTAGATCTTATGTTAGGTCAGATCCAACGGATCTTTCCATCATTACATTTAAATTACTTCTCCAATACATTAATTAATTAAATATTGAATCCATGCCCTAATAACAGTTTCCCATGCATTAAATGAATGTGGACCAATCTTAATTAATAATGTATATCCCAATGGAATCAACTGTGGTAGCCATAGATCTCAAAACTCATTTAATAAACAAAATACTATTGCTCGGATTTCTCTATCTCCCTCGGCATTTCACTGGCGCTCAACATCATCGTTGCTTTGCTCAGCATCACCTTTCGCTTTGCTCGATATTGACTTTTATTTTCTTGGTATTGACCTTCCAGTGAACTATCAGTGATAGATAAACAATGCATCACTTTGCCAAAGTTCCAAATGATCAAGTACCCTGGTGTATACTCATAACTCAACCATTTCCTTGGTCTTCTTATTATCCCATTCTTTTCAAATCTTCATCAATCAATGGACAAGGTACTCAAACATACAACAATAGTCTCACTAGTTAAGGTTTGACATCAATGACAAAATAACAATTGTCTACATTGTAGCAATCTTTCCAACAATCTCCCTCTTTGGCATTGATGGCAACACTAAACAAAAAAACAATAATTTCCAACCAAAGTTACCATACAATCCAAAAAGTGCCTATGTTCCTGATATGAACAAATCTTCATTAATGTCTTTAGCTTCATTCTGAATCCCTCTATGTGTATAATCACACTGAAATGTTTTCTGTTACTATTTAGCTCCCTCTTTCAGTAATATCTCCCTTGTATCTGTTGTTTTAGCAATAAGCTCCCTCTTTGACAAAAATCCCAAAGATGTTGACATCTACATCATGTAGATTCTTCTATTCTAATCTTTGTGTCATGTTGTTTCCTATCATCTTTGTGTATGAACGATCTACTTTTTTGTTCTTGTTTTCATGTTCATAGTTTTTAGGCAGCATCCTAAAAATGTGACTTACTATGCATCAATGTGTCAAGTGTGTTGATTAAAACATTTTATGCAACAGTACCATTCCAAACTAGTTAGCCTCAGCTAGGGGAATTACCCCCAATTTACCTCTTAGATACTCATGAGCATCCTTGGGTAATGCTTTTTTAAATATGTGTGCCAACTATTCCTTAGTGTTCATATATTCTAGTCTCACTTCCTTCTTCTGAACTAGATCCCTAGAGTAATGATACTTGATATCTATATGTTTTGTCTTAGAGTGAATTACAAGATTTTTAGAAATATTAATGGCACTCATGTTATCACAATATATGACAACTGGTTCTGTGATCCTCCTTCATACCTTTCAATGATATCTTCAACCACACAATGTTTGAACAATTAATTGTTTCTGCCACATACTCGGCTTCAGCTGTAGATTGTGAGGTGCAATTTTGTTTCTTTATTGTCCAGGAAACTAATCTTTTCCCCAAAACAAATGCTCCTCCTATGGTGCTTTTTCTATCATCAACATTACCAGCCCAGTCAGAATCAGTATAGACTTTGAGTTCAAACTTATCATTCCTTTTGTAATATAGACCATAGTCTTATGTACCTTTTAAATATCTCAGAATTCTTTTCACTGCCATTATATGTGTCTCTTTTGGATTAGCAGAAAATCTAGCAACAATTCCAACTGCTAATGTAATATCAGGTCTACTATGCACAACATATTGTAGCTTACCAATCATTGATCTCTACAGTGTTTGATTTACCTCTTTTGTATCATCATTCTTTGTCAACTTCTATCCAGTAGCCATGTGTGTACTCATTGGTTTTGAGTCTTCCATACCAAAAAAATTTAGTATCTCCTTGATATATTTTTATTGAGTGATATAGATACCATTCTTCATTTGATGTATTTGTAGTCCAACAAAAAAAATTTATCTCACCAAACATAGACATTTCAAATTTAGTCTACATTTCTTTTGAAAATTCTTTACATATCATATCTTGTGCAGTGAATATGATGTCATCAAAAAAATTTCAGCCAATAACATTCCTTTACCTTGCTTTGTTTTCAAATATAGATTATTGTTGTGATTTATTCTTGCAAATCCAATCTTCATCAGATAATTGTGCAATCTTTCATACCATGCTCTTGGTGCTTGCTTCAGTCCATGTAATGCCTTGAGTATTCTGTAAACCATGTTCGTCTTACTTGGGTCAACAAATCCATTAGCTTGTTCAATATATAATTCCTCTTCTAATATCCCATTTAGAAATGTTGACTTTACATCCATTTGATAGACTTTAAATCCTTTGTAGGCTGCATATGCAAGTAGAGTTCTCACACCCTCCAATCTTGCAACTGGGGTGTATGTCTCTCCATAGTCAATTCCTTCCTCTTGTGCATAACCTTTGCATACCAGTCTTGGTTTATTCCTTGTTACCTCTCCATGTTCATTTAGCTTGTTTTTGAATAGCCACTTTGTACCTATTACATTTATGTTGTCAGGTCTCGGTACTAGTGTCCATGTCTTGTTCTTTTCAATTTGGTCTATCTCTTCATTCATGGATTGAGTCCAGTCTTCATTGTCCAAAGCATCTTTTACTATCTTAGGCTCAAAATGACATAGCAAAATTGTGTCATCTCTTAATTTTCCTCTTGTCATAACTGCAGAATCCTTTTGCTCCTATGATTTGATCATGTTTATGGTGCCTTCTTACATATTTTTCCAAAGTAGGCTCTTTCTCAGCTTCAATTTGATCATTCAAATTCAATTCAGGGTGAAACTGTGACTCATCATCTCCATCAGATAGCTTGGCAGTCACCTCCTATTGCCCGATGATAAGGATAAATTATTGCCTTTGTTTTGTATAATTTTAATACTCTGTTCTAGTTTTTGTTAAAACATTTGAGAGTCTAACCAGCCAAAAAAACTTGTGATAAAGTCCAGAAAGAACTGATGAACCATGGGTAGATGTTTGTGACATATTTTGCTAATATTATACATATAGTGTAGTATTTCATAAAACCATCAGAATCTATGTTCTAATATCTGGATATTTAATTTGATTAAGCTTGTTGCATGAATATTTCCATATCATAACTAACTTGATAGGAGAGAAAGAGGCTAGAGAGTGGTCGACAACATTCATGGAGGACTATTGAGGACCAGCTACGGCAGAGTGATCGTTATAGCACTAGGAAACATGGATGCTACAATGGAGCCATTATTCCAAGACATAGGGATGTAGTGTGCCTATATTCCCTCTACACTTCATTATGTTGAATTGTTCACCCGAGCTTTACTACCCACACCGCGGGCTGTTGTTCTTCCATCTTCTTCTCCGGCATGTTTTCAGCAAGATAGTTTCTTTTCTATTTTTGTAATAAATGTTTGATCCTCTATTTATATAGGGATTGGACTGATATTTTAAAGTTATCTAGGAGGAAAATGAAAGACAAAATTTTTTGAAAGGAAACTGTTGTATCTTGCAACAATCTATTTTCAAGTTCCATGTCTTGTTTTTATGTAATGAGTTTTTGAAATGCAATGAAATAGTTCTTGGTTTAAATTATGTGTTCATAGTTTAGCAAAAAACAACCAAGGGGGCCAACTTGGGAGGTGGAATAGGATATAATAGAATAGATTTCATCTCCATCATTTCTAGTATTTTAGATAGAAGTTACAATTTCTTCCTGCAGCATCACAACTTATGAGTGTTCCTGTAGCATCTGCAAGAATAGTTATAATGGATGTTTTAGGTTGAAATCATAGGTTTCAGTAGAGTTGCAGTTTATAGCATTCATTCCAGTAAGAAGATAAACATATTTTTTTCCTGCAGCACTATTGTAGGTTTCTTTTATGCATTTTTACCTTCCTGCAGCATAAGCAGAATGACTCCTTAAGGAACCTAGTGCACATATCGTGCTGACCATTTCAAGTATACGTCCCTGGGTTGAAAAGTTAAATGCACCTCATAATGGGAAAATTAGTCCTTAGATTGAATGAACCATTCCTAAGAAAGGCCTTGAGCATGATTATTATACACCTATTGTGAGGTGGTTCATTTTTGGCGCCGCTGTCGGGGATGGTGTCAAGCTAGGAACATTTTCAAGTCATTTTTCATTCCTAGATTAGTTTTTAGATTTGTCTTTCTAAAAATTGCTTCACAAAGTGTGAAGAATTCAATTACATGCATCAAAGAGAAAGGCGGCGAGATGAATATGGCAGATTTCTCCCAGCAGAGCCTGCTAATTTGAACAAGGAAGTTGAAGATGTTGAGTTACCCTTTGAGGATGCAAGCCCTGACTTTCCTGTAGTATCTTCCTCTAGAGTAGAACCATTTGATGTAAGTGGCTTTCGACCTTTTGTAGAAATATTGGCCAGCTTCCTAGATATTTCTGGCCCAAATCCACCTAATGTTAACAATCTAGTAGCCAATGCTCCTTTCCAGCACCAACCCCACAATCAAATACCTCCAGTAATGGCACATCCTACTTTTCCATTTCCTCTCCCAAGCATTATAAACAATGCTAATCTCAAGAATATACCCACAACTTCTCTTATGAATTTTTATGGACTTATAACTGAGGATCCTGACACTTTCTTGTTTGAGTTTGACATACTATGTCAAAGTTTCGACTATAATACTAATGCCCATAAGCTCAAGTTGTTTTCGGCAACACTAAAAGAGTCAGTATTATGATGGTTCATGGGCTTAGAAGCCAATGCAGTAGGTACTTGGGATGAGATATAGACATTGCTTCTACAGAAATATAAAGATTATTGCAAAGGCAATAACCCAAAAGGAGATGATTTCATTAGGATGTCTCAAAAGGAAGATGAAACATTGGAGGACTATGTTTCACATTTTTTGTACACAATGTAGAAGAATCCCCAGCATGTACTGGCAGAGGATTCACAAAAACTAGTCTTCTTGAGACGGGTAAATGAAAACTATCTAGAGGCATTAGACTTGATGGTTGGTGGAGACATATCCCAATCCTCTTGGGATGACCTCAAGAAAATTTGTCAAAACTACTCAAGGTCAACTGTGAAGAAAGGCAGAGGATACAGGTCCATAGTCACAAAAGGGATTGGTTCAGGCGTTCCAAAGCTGGAGATATCTAATTTGCTTGCAGATTTCAAGTAGGATATTATAAATGATGTAGCTACACATCTTGACACAATGACTGCTAAGAAGAAGCATGCAGAAGCTAAATCACAATTGGCTGAGCACTGTCCACACTGCCGCAAATAGAAGAAAGACTACGGATGTAAGCTGGTAGCCAACCTGGAAAATAAACATTTGCCAACTGACTACATGAAGATAGAAGGAGACAATGATAAAGTGTTCTTTATTGCTCAACACTGACCATGGGCTTCACGACAAGGTATGCCACAAGATCCTCTATAACCTTCAAATTTTAACAATAATCAGTGGCAAAACCAAAATTATCAGAACACTTCTTAGTACTCTATACCTCAGTGGAAAAATCAGCAAAACAACCAATGGCAAAACCAGAAAAATACCCAATGGCCTAATCAGCAAAATACCCAATGGCCAAATCAGAAAAACAACCAATGGCAAAGCTAGAAAAATAATCAGTGGCCAAATCAGTAGAATCAATGGCAACCACCCCAAGGAAATTTGCAGAAAAATAACCAATGGGGGGGCCTCCACCGTGACCTAACCAAAATTTTGGTATTCCACAATAACCACCTCCAGTGAAACCACCTGCAATAATGCCACCTCCTATAGAAACTAATGCTAATCCAAAGCCAACCCAATTGCCTGCTCAACCGTAGCCAAATCAAAACAACAAACAGCAACAGCAGCAAGTGTACACTACTGACACTCAGTAGTGCCCTACTTATTCAATAGAAATAACTGATATTCATTTGAGGTCTGGTACCACCCTGCCTACACCTGAATATCCTATAATTATAGAAGTTGCAAACACTCCTGCAACACTGCTTCCAGAAGCCACATTGCCAAATACTAGCCAACCAACTGATATACCCAATAGAACTATTGTCCACACTTCAAATCCACCCTTTCCATAGAGGCTAAATAAAGAAAAACCTATACCCCAAGAGGAAGAAACATTTGATATTATTGAGTAGCTAAAAAATATGAATATTCAAATCCCACTGTTTCAAGCTATTAAAGATATACTTGTTTATGGAAAGGCTATTAAGGAAGCATGCCTTAAGAAGCTAGGGTAGAAGAAGAAAGACCCTCAGATAGTACATTTTGTAGGTCAATTGGTAGATATCATGTTAGGAAAGGTGGTAATACCCAAGTATTTAGATCCTGGCAGTCCAGTAGTCGACCTGATAATAAATGGACAGACTAAGAAAAATGCTCTAGTTGATTTGGGAGCAACAATAAATGTTATGACTAAAGATACATTGCATAGGCTAAGCATAGAAGGCTTAAGAACAACAACCATAGTGTTACAACTTGCTGATAGTTCAACTATTACTCCATAGGGCCTCATAGAAAATGTGATGGTAACCTTAGATTCATGGGAGTATACTGCTGATTTTCTCATCCTATCACCTAAAGTAAACTTTTCTAGCTATCTTGTGATCTTGGGAAGATCTTGGTTAGCCACTACTGATGCCAAAATAAATTATAGATCAGGCAGTATGACAATTTCAAATAGTCAAGCCATAAGGAAGCTATCCCTATATCCTCCTACCCAACCCCAGCCAAACTTGGGAGAACCTATTTGGCCAGACCTAGGAGACAAAGAGGAGGAGCTTAATTCAGTAGCCCAGCTCATGATGTTGCATAGGCAATATTTTCTAAAGATGCAAGAGGAAGATGACGTGATACAGAGAATTCTAACCAATGAATATGTTGTGGCTAAAGATGTTTTAGAAAGTTCTATTTTACAGCTATGTACCTATGAGGATTGTATGCCTCTAGCAAACCCTGAAATGATTGATCAATTACTGGCAAGTGAAATAGTTAGAAGACCAGTACCTGTAGTGTTAATGGTAGAGCTAACAACAAGAGTATAACTATCCTCTGGATGAAGCCTCTATGTAAACAACAAGTTGTCTGAATCATAGTTGGCATTGTTAACAAAGCTCCTCAGTTAGCATGAAAAATCCTTTGCATAGGATTATGGAGCTATGGAGAGACTCAATCCAAAACTCTGCACCCACAGAATCTACATCAGTGATGGAATTTTTCCACTTCATCAACCATAGAGGAGGATAAATCTAGCATTGAGAGAAATAGTTAAAATAGAGTTGCAGAAGCTATTGGATGTTGGATTCATCTACCCAATCTCTAACAGCAAGTGGGTATCACCATTGGTAATTGTACCTAAGAAAGGAGGCAAGTGGCAGGTATGTGTGGATTACAAAGAATTAAATAATGCTACAAAGAAGGATTACTTCCCTTTGCCTTTTATTGACCAGGTCTTGGATAATTTGGCTGGAAAGAAATATTTTTCCTTTCTGGATGGATACAGTGGTTACAATCAGATAAGCATTGCCCCCAAAGATCAAAAAAAGACTACATTCATGTGTCCTTGGGGCACATATGCCTATTCAATACTACCATTTGGATTATGCAATGCCCCTGCTACCTTTTAGAGAGTTGTGATCAACATTTTTGCTGATATATCCCATGATTGCATGGAAATCTACATGGATGACTTCACTACATTTGGTGTCACATTTGAGGAAGCTCTGAAGAAATTGGAGAAAGTGATAATCAGATGCGAGGAACATAACCTATCTCTCAATAGTGAAAAGTGATTTTTGATGATGCAGGAAGGAGTGGTGTTGGGAACATTCATCTTCGAGGCAGGAATCTAGGTAGACCTTGCGAAGATAGAGGTAATTCTCACACTCCATATTCGTACTAAGAAAAAAGAAGTCAGATCTTTCCTAGGTCACGCTGGCTATTATAGAAGGTTTATCCAGAACTTTAGTCAAATAGTTAGTCCTCTATACAACTTACTGACCAAAAAAGATGAATTTTCTTGGACAAAAGAATGTGATGAGTCCTTCCTGCAGCTCAAGTCAGTTTTGGCAACTGCACCAGTACTTAGGGGTCCTGACTGGACATTGCCATTTCACATACATACAGATGCTTCAGACTATGTTGTAGGTGTTTTCTTATGACAGAAGACTAAGAACCTTGAAAATGCAATCTATTATATCAGTAAGAGTCTACATGAACCAGAGTTAAACTATACAGTGACTGAAAAAGAATTGTTAGCAGTAGTTTATGCTCTGAACAAATTCCACCATTATGTGACTGGTTATCCTATATATGTTCATACTGACCATGCAACAATTATATATCTCATGAACAAACCTACCATAATAGGTAGGTTAGCAAGATGGCTCCTTCTTTTGCAAGAATTTGATATAAAAATAATTGACAAGCCAGGGAAAGCAAATGTGGTAGCTGATAATCTATCAAGAATTCATTATGCTGAAGAAGATACTACTTTGATAGATGATACATTTCTAGATGAACATTTGTTTCATATTTCTGTCCAGAATCCATGGTATGCAGATATAGCTAACTACCTAGCAGCTAATAAAATGCCAACACATTTCTCTTATAAGGAAAAGAAGCTGCTTGTGGAGAAAAGCTTCCATTTCCCTTGGATTGATAACATATTATTTTACACTGGACTTGACCAAGTCATGATAAGATGTGTGAGAGAAGATGAGACACATGAAATTCTTCATGCATGTCACAATGAACCATTTGGAGGGTACTTTGTAGCCAAATGAACAGCATGAAATATTTTAACAACTGGCTACTATTGTCCTACACTTCACAAAGATGCAACAAGTTATACAAGAAAGTGTGACAAATGCCAAAGAATGGGTCGACCAACAAGATCAGATGAAATGCCCTACAACCCATAGGTCGTGGTAACATCATTTGATAAATGGGGCATGGAGTTTATTGGTCCAATGGATCCTCCATATAATGGGAAGTCATACATACTGGTGTGCACAAATTACCTGACCAAATGGGTCGAAGTCAGAGCAATGAAGCATGCAAGAGATCATAAAGTTGCTGAATTTTTGTATGAAGAAATATTTACAAGATATGGTGTGCCAAGAGAGCTTGTTACTGATCAAGGCACCTGTTGTATGCTGAATGTGGACCTCTTAATTCAACACAAACGCAACATAGTCCTTACACAATCAATGAATTCGCAAAGACAAACATGGATTGTTTTCTCTGCAAAGGTGATTGAAGCGACCTGTTGCCTCCTAATTAGGTGTGATTGTTGCAGTTTACCCTCAGAATGAGAGCCAACAACCTAAGCATCTCTAATACGGAGGATTTTATAGTGCAAGTAGATGAAGAAAAGCCATTATTTATGAGAATGTATGCAACTAGTTCATGAAAAATTGTTGTTATTCTATGAATTAAGACATGATTAAGCTATGAAACTGAAGTGCAACTAGTCTAGAAATGAAATGCAATCAAGCTATGGAAGTAAAAGTGTAATTAAGCTAAGAACTTGAATGCTTCTAATCTAGAAAGGAAATGCTTTAAATCTAGAAATGAATGCCTTTTAAGCTAGAATTTGATTAGCAAAATGAATCTAAAAAGCTTTTAAAGCATAAATTGAATTGTTAGCTCTTAGAAATAGATCATGAATCAAAGCTAAACAATGTTCA
>MU223317.1:3730564-3744783 GCA_018584345.1 Thuja plicata | reverse complement strand
GACCCGATGCAACTTCAACATCAAATCAGAACCATTGGATTAAGAGAGATGAACGATGGAAGGTGCATTTCGGAAGAAATGTGGTGACATAACTCCTTTACTGAAAACTCTCTCCGAAAACATCACATGTGTCATCCTTTGAGAATGAAAACTTTGGAGAATGAAACTTTAATATTTATTTCCAAATATTAAATCTCCATACCAATTATACAACTATTCCCTTAAATCGCCAAGTTTATATGTATTTTTTAAATACATTCACCATGACAAATAATTAATTACAATATTTAGAAAATTATTTCGCCATAATTTATCAGTAAAATTTTTCAGCTTTGCCAATTATATTAATAATTTTCCTATTAAAATCATTTGTTTTCACCATTTTTTTATAAAAATTGTATACAAAATTAAAAAATTCGCCACCAAATATCTATAATTTGAACCACAATTCGCCATCAATATTAAAAATTTTCCCTCAAAAAAAAATGTGATTCGCCACAATTTTATACTTTTTGGGAGGGGGGGTTTCTTAAAGTTATCCCTGACCTTTACTCATATAAGAAATTAGTGCAGTTTTCTCATCATCATCAGAATCATCTTTCATTGCAACATACACTACTTCTATATCATTTTCATCAATTTTGTCATATTCACCGTCAGAAGCTTCTTCAACTATATAACAAGATTTCTTACCTTTGTCTTTGTAATCCTTGTACTTTATGTAGTCTCGGTCATCCTTTCTATCTCTGTATTTTTTGTCTCTTCTTTCATCTTTCTCATCCTTATCAGGACATCTAGCAGCAATATGACCAACTTTGTTACAAGAAAAACAAATAATAGGAAGCTTACCTTTGAATTTTCCTTTTCCTCTAGCTAGTCTCCTTGCCATAAGTGCCTCAAGCTCTTCTAGATCATCATCTGAGGTGTCACTATCACTGTCCACACATTTCTTTCCTTTCCTTGTTTTTTTGATGACCATCTGTGACTTGAATGAAGATTCAACAGCTTTTGGAGTATAGTTGTCAAAATTTGACATCTCAAATGTAGTAAGTCTGCCTACCAGACTTTCCAAAGTTAAATTTTTATTAGGAGTACATCTCAGTTCTTCAATTGTAGATATACTAATAGCATAAATAGGAAGAAGTGTTCTCAGTACCTTTCTCATGATAGTATTTTCATCAATGACTCCCTTATCTCCTCTAATATAATTTACAACTTCCTTTATCCTATCATAATATTGCACTATATTTTCTCCTTGCATTTTTAAGTCATCAAAATTACCTCTCAAGCTTTCAAATTTGGCTCTTAGTACATTCATATCACCTCCATAAATAGTTGCAAGGGCATCCCACATCTTCTTTGCGCTTGTACAATCCTTCAGGTCCTCAAATTCATGATAGTTTAGAGATAATGCAAGTTCCAGCATTGTTTGATTATGTTCATGCTTTTATCTTAATTGTGCAGTATTCATAACTCTATTAGGGGCTACATATTCTATTTTAATATGTCATTTAGCAGAATTACCAATACTAGCCAAGTGAAGTTTCATCAGAATTTTCCTTGCAGGAAAGTTTTCCTTGTTGATCTTTGGTCCATCCCTTTATACATCTTGATCTTTATCTCCAAGTACCTTCAAACTTTTTTAAAGAGAACTTAGCTATGATACCAATTGTTAGGATGAATTTAGAATAACTAAGAGGTAGGGTGAATCAGTTATCCCCAAGTCTAGATGTGCCCATATAAAACTTTAAACCAACTTTAAAAAATTAGATTTTCTCGGCAGCAATAAACAACAAAAGTGTGCAGTTACCGTACTAATGAAATAAGCTTGCAGAAACTTAATAGTAAAACACAAAAATAACATTCACACATTTTGACACCATGATTTAACATGAAAATCCAATATGGGAAAAACCACCAGTAACATGCTACCAAAATTTCACTCTTCTAAAGTGATGCCCTGTGAGGAGCCAACCCTGTTAAAGGTTACAAAACATACAGTCAAATATGACCTAGTTAAAGGATTTAATCACCCTATCAGGAGTGGCCTTGTTAGAGGAATTAGAAAATTCCAATCTTAATTTCACCTTGTTCAAAGGATTTAAACAATTATTGTTAGGTCAACCTTGTTTAAAGATTTGAACTGATACAATGGTTAGAAAATAATTAGAAGGTGTGATCTGATACATACAACTTACTTTGCAAATCCAGATCTAGTTTTGGCTCTTAATGCTAATTCACTAAGTGACCTCCATTTACATCTCAAACTTCAAATCTGCTTGGAAATCTATCAAGCAATCTCTCTCTACTTCTCTACTCAGCGTTCTTTGCTAGGTCTTGTCAATTAGTTAATTAACCATGCAACACTTTGCATTCAACTTCTCCTTACACTTGGATACAATAACAATAACCATAATAGGTTATATTATACCTCTTCATCTAGGTCAGATAAATATTTTACTGCTTAATCAAGATTGTAGATCTTAGGTTAGGTCAGATCCAATGGATCTTTCCATCATTACATTTAATTTACTTCTCCAATATATTCGTTAATTAAACATTGAATCCATGTGCTAATAATGGTTTCCCATGCATTAAATTAATGTGGACCAATCTTAATTAATAATGTATATCACAATGGAATCAACTATGTCGTCCATAGATCTCAAAACTCATTTAATAAACAAAATACCATTGCTCAGCTTTCTCTATCTCCCTTGGCATTTCACTGGTGCTCATCATCATCTTTTCTTTTCTCGGTATAACCTTTTTCTTTTCTCAGCATTGACTTTACTTTTCTCAGCATTAACCTTCTAGTGAACTGTCAGTGATAGATAAACAATATATCACTTTGCCAAAGTGCCAAATGATCAGGTACCCTGGTGTATACTCATAATTCAACCATTTCCTTGGCCTTCTTGTTACCCCATTCCATTGAAATCTTCATCAATAAATGGATAAGGTACTCAAACATACAGAAATAGTCTCACCAGTTAAGGTTTGACATCCATGACAAAATAACAATTGTCTACATTGTAGCAATCTTTCCAACATAATATTCATTTTGGGGGCCAGGGGCCACCAAGTTAAGTTCAGAAAAATATTTTATTAAGAGGATAATAAACTAATGGTTTTCTTCTCAAGAGATAACTTGGATCTCTCTGTGCGAACAACAATCATACGTCCCCAAAAAGAGCATGTTGGAGCTCTAAGTTTTTGGCAAAATTTAGAGTCTTATATATAGTGATAAAACTCTAAAAATGGCATCCTAAACTCCATGCCTAATAATTGATGACATGATGAAGTACACTAAATGGCATAAAAAAATATATTACTTTTCAATTAAAAGTTGAGGGATTGAGGAAGGTGCTTGGCTAAATTTTTTTCTCAAAAACACATAGCATTGGACTGCTACTTCAAGATTGGACACCCTAAATGGCTGCTATGTAGATTATTTAGTCTCATTTAATTATCGACCAGGGACGTAAACTTGGAATGGTATTTGCAAAGTATATGCTTCAAACCTTCTTGATTCTCATGGCTAAACCTATGGAATCAAAATAAATTATGCTTCAGGAATCTATACTATCTCAAACGAATGCAGTTATGCTAAGAAAGTAGTAATCATGAGTAGGTGTTACTCTGTTGGCCTATGCTATAGGAACAGTGTACCAGTTCTATTACTAGTGGCTGTAGGAACAACAAAGTTCTATTTACTTCTTAATGAACAAGGAAATAACTTCTAAGATAATAAAATGATTCACTCATCAAGTGGTCCCCCTTGCATGAGTGAATAGAAATGCAATCAAGATAAGAGACTGAAACTCAAATTATGCACTCTATTCATTCATGGAGGAAATGTACTTGGAAAATAAAAATAGTGCTACAATGACAACTTCTATTCTAGAAATTATATCAACTAACTCTCTCCTAGGAACTACAAAATTCCACTTATTTAAGGAGAAACTACACTACTACCCAAATCTAGGATCACTCCATTAATGAGGATCACTAATGGATGCAAAGTGCTCATAACATAAATCTTGAACATCAATAGTAGGTCTTCAAGTTCTTCTCAAAATATAGCATGTAGTGGTTCTAGATCTGCGCATGGTGTCTACTCAAGAACTGAATTGACTCATTCCTCCATGAGAGTTATGTAACACACCCTTCTTCAACCACTTTACTTAATTCCTTGCTTTATGCTAGCGCTTCTCAAGGTAACGGCTGTTGTTGACTCCTTCAACGCCATGCTGGAATTCTTGAATGCGCCATGACTTCACTCCTACAAAATGGTTAGCATACATAACTTCCGACATGTAAACATATTTTATCATTTAATACTAAGAAAAAAGTGTGAGATTCCATTCGATATTCTTGCACAACATTCAGCTATAGGAAGGAGACTACCCATAAACATAGCATAGGGAAAAGGACTATCTATTTAACATGCAATCACTTATATCCTACAACTTCTATCCATTAGTTCCAAGAAAAATACATTATGTTTTTACCATCCATTTTACCTACTTATGTCCTTACATATATAAAATATATAAAAGCCATAATTTTAAAGTCTCTGCTTTGAAAGCAAAGTGCTGAAAAAGAAAAGTAGACATATGGAAAAGATGGCCTTTTGAGAGGCTCATCATTCCCCCCAATTGCACTATTGCTGGTCCCCAGCAATCATGAAATTAGGGATCCTGGCCCTAAGCCTCAGGTCACTGGTGGTCTTCTCACCTAGTTCATCAACAACATAGTTGAAATATCCATGGTTGTTTCAAAGTCTATCCCAACTCTGTCTTTCCTTAACCATATCATGATTTTTTGCATTCTCATTTACTACTAGCAAAGGGTGCAGGAAGATTGGAGGTTGAAACCTTAAGGGCATCCAATAATGTAGCTGTGTGTGGCCCAATATTATAAACCATGGGGCACGGTGAGTAGAAAGAGTTAAATTTTGTGGAGAATGGGGTTCCCTAATTTTTAAGTCATGGGGCATCCTTATCCACCTCTGCCTGCAAGCTGCAATCACAGCCTCAACATCTTGTGATGAATGTTGCTCCCAATCTACATATCCATGTTCTCTGACTAGAAGAACCTTGCGAGACCCACTAGGGTTCATTGTGATTGAGATCCAATCAAGGAAAGTCCACCTAGAGCTCTGAACTTCAGGCCTCATCATGAGGGGTGTGTCTATCTCATTTCCTCACTATGGGAGAGCTTGATGCTCTCTATTGATCTCATTCTGAATCTAGGACATAATTTCCCTCAACTAAACATCTCCCACGTAAAGAAGTGAATTCCAATATCTATTATCAGGCACAGCTAGATTATGTAGATATAATTCACATAACAGGTTCTTGATGGGCATAGGTGCTGACCAAAAGGCATCATAGAACTATTTAATCCTTATACAATCCTTGTCAATTGAAAGTTAACAAATTGTTCCTTAAAGAACAATGCATAAATTGGAGAAGGTGACCTACATGCCATTGCTGCAGGAATCAATTCAGTGATCTACTCAATTCTCCTCTCCAATACTGAAATTTGATTTGTTTTCTGTGCAAGTTGACAAGCATGCTCCTCAATTATCCTTTTTTATTTTTTCTGTCTCCAGTTCCCATTGTGTCTTCTCCCAGCTAAAATTTTGGTACAAACTCAATCCTTCTATTAATGGTTTGGATAAATCTGATGGTAGCATGGGTTCTTGCTAAAGAACATTAATCCACCTAGATGTAGCTTGAGGGATCTTTACTTCCTCCTCATTAGTGAAAGTAGCCCCTTTCCCCTTGTCACAAGTTTTCACTGAATCATCTGCTTGGAATAATTCATCAATGGAAGCTTTTCCTTTCCAAATGACAAGGGTTTTTATCGAATCATTCACTTGGGATGATTTATATGCCCTGGCTAATGTGTCTAATCCATCCTTGCTCAATTGTTCAAACACTTCTTCAATAATGTCCTCATTTAATGTAGGAAATTCATCTAGAGGAAGATTCTCTAAACTGTCATCAGAATCTTCCCCAATAGAATTATTGCAAAATCCCTTTGTTTATAAAGAATCCTTATCACTGTCCACAAGGATGTATTCAACTTGTGGATCAATTTTAGCTTCATCATCCATAATGTGGGCTAGGGTATCACTATCTGCTTTATTTAAAGCCATTACCTCTGAAGAGGAATTTTTTGCAGATTCAGAAGATTCAACATTTATAATTGAATCAGGGGTTTTGCTTGCTTTACCAGCACTAGAAGAAAGTATAGCACTCTTCCTGATAGGGGTTTGAAAAGAGCTCACAGGTTCCTTGCATTTCTTTTTGGTGGAGAACACCTCCCCTGTAATGGCTATATGAGGTTCTTGTGGCATTGCCTCCTTCGAAGAAGGAAAGGGTTCCTCATGTATCTTATTTATATTTTCATTATTGGTTGGTTGTTGTTCTGGATTCATATCCTCTATATCTATGATTTTACCTTTATCTTTCATAACAGTAGACCTAATTTCTTCAGATGGTGAAGTATCAGGAGAGGCAACATCTTCTCTAGTTTTTCCTTTCTTTTTATCAGAAACATGAGTGCTAACATTTTAGGCTCTTTTCCTAGATAGGGTAGGCCTAGAAGAGGATGGTTCAGGAATGGGTTTTATTTTATAGATTACTTTACAAATCCCCATTGCTGTATTAACCCTACTACCTACACCCTGGCCTCTCGGACCAACCACCCTAGGTGCTAATTCTTCCATAGCCAATAATTCCTCCCAAGTCCCAATTGGCTATTTAATTAACTCCCTTTCTACAAATAGCTTGACAAGAGACGCCTTCTTTTTCACAATATTAAAAAGAAAATTAGGTAAGTCTACTGGCCTATTTTCATGGCGGAGGGCGCTCAAAATCTTGAAATGTAGTCCATGTAGGTACTTGTAACGACCCTCACAAGTGAAGTAGGATATTATGAATGTAGCAGGCTACAAAAACTCTATGGGTAATGACATTCTTGAAGTGCCCTGGTTCTTATCAATCTCCAACTGTGGGTCACTATGTAGGGTAAATTGTGCCCTAGCTGAGCGCAAGTCAATATCCTTACTCCACTTTTCTCCTTCTTGTGATAACTTTGTAACCTTTTCCATGATGTCTTCTAAGAACTCTACCCTTAGAACCTTTACTATTGCAAACCCATTGTTCAAAGTATTCAGAAATTGAAAAGCAATTTCATCATCGAAGCCATTAAGGCTTAAGAAGTAATCCAACCATCCCCGCTTCTGAAACAATTCACAGGAAGTCGCATCCCCAACTAAAAATTGATGATCCATAGGCTTGTGCCTCTGAAGGTCTCCACGCATTACAAATGATAAAGAAAACAACTCTGCGGGATGTGCACAGTCGCTACAAAAAATTGAAAAATGCGGGCCTTTTTACAGACGCAAGATGTTTTTGTTTTTCTTTCTGAGAAAACTTGAAGTACAGGATAGCTTTTAATTCTAAGCAAGAAAGAATTATTCAAATGGTTTTCATAAATACATTCGCACGTGCTAAGGTTTTCCACCCAAACATGTCACAAAATTACCATTATTAAGTGAACCTTAACTTTAATTTGTTTTCAAATCAACTTTTAAATCATGATGACTTAATCACTGGAGGACAAATAAGCTCTGACATGACAGCGGTCACCATGAAAATACAAGAAAGAAATAAAGTTTTCCTTTTATAGAAATATTGAAACAAGCATTAATTAAATAACCCCTCCCCCCAACTAAGTATAAGGCATGGGTCCCACCAGGCCATTGCATGCAAGAATAGAAAAAGAAAATAAAACTCATTTCAAAATAATAAATGAATAAAATAAGATATGTGTGAAACTATGTGTTACTAACCTAAGTTGTTGTAGGAAGAGTGTAATGTTATGCGACACGCATTGATGGAGTGATGATGTGGTGTGTACACATGGAGGAGAGAAGAGGTGATGCAGAATTTTATTACAAAGAAAACAAATCACGGAAGTGAAATTTTTATTATGGAAGATGGGATAAAATCATAGGTTGGCAGAAATCTAGGTGGAAGACCCAGATGCTTCTGCTACAAGAGTGGTGCTGTTTGAGCACTGTTGGAACTACTACAGGAAGTCCTGATGACTTGCAGGCTTGTGATATATCTTTAGATGATGCACGTTAACAAGGATTTTGAATCTGATAGGATCAATTGTAGATAGCTGAATGACACCATTATCAAATAGTGAGACTATTTCATAGGGCCCTAACCAATGGGTTTGAAAGTTTATAGGAGTATGTTGATATCTTGAATCATAGAGCAAGGCCCAATCTCCAATGGGAAACTTTTTATCTTTGATGAATCTGTCATTCCACTTCTTTTGCTGCTTCTGAGTCAATTATGTGTTATGAAGTGCAGATTTCCTATATTCATCCAATTCATTAAGCTGTAGGAGCCTGTCCTCTTGTGCCTTGTTCAGTTTAATATCTAATTCCAATGCCGTCCTGAGAGTCTTATGGTGAAACTCAATAGGCATGGATGCAGATTTCCCATAGACCAACTCAAGAGGAGTGAATCTAGTAGTGGTTTTCCAAGTTGTGCGGTAAGCCCATATGGCTTTAGGAAGGCCAGCAGCCCAATCTTTTTTGTGAATTGCAACTATTTTGGTCAGAATGGCCTCTATTTCCCAATTTGTGATCTCAACCTATCCATTGTCCTAAGGATGGTATGGTGAAGATTTACCATGCCTCACCATGTACTCATTCATCAATTCAACAATAAGGTTAGAGGTGAATTGTGCCCCTTGATCTATTAGTATTTCTCGAGGAACTCCAAACCTAGTAAAAATAAACCCATATAGAAACTCTACTACCTTATGGTCCATTGCATGCCTCATTTCTTTTTCTTCAACCCATTTTGTGGCGTAATCAGTGTATACTAAGATATAAGACTTACCATGTGAAGATGGCTCAATGGGGCCAACAAAGTTGATGCCCCACTTGTCAAACGATGTTACCACCACCTGAGGCTACAGGGGCATTTCATCAGTCTTAGTTGGGTATCCCATCCTTTAGCATCGGTCACAGTGTTAGGAATGCTTAGCTACATCTTTATGTAATGTAGGCCAATAATAATCGGTTGTCAATATCTTGTATGTTGTTTGTTCTCTAGAAAAATGGCCACCACACAGCTCATCATGGCATGCCCATAGGATGTCATAGGTCTCATCTTCATGAACAAATCTATGGGTGACTTGATCAGGACCTGTGTAGAACTTAAATCTAGAGATCCATAAAATGTTAAAGCTTTTCTCAGCCAGTAGCCAGTGTTCACGAGGTGAAAAATGAGGTGGTGCTTGTCCTATGGCAAGGTAGTTGGCGATGTCACCATACCACAAATTGTAAGTTGCAAGAGAGAATAGGTGCTCGTCTAGGAAGCTGTCATCAATTGCTACAGGATCATCAGGAACTTGTAATCTAGAGAGGAAATTAGTAATGACATTAGATTTTCCTATTTTATCAATGATAGTTATATCAAACTCCTATAGGAGGAGTAACCAGTGGGCTAACCTACCAGAAATTGCAGGTTTATTCATCAAGTATTTGATTTTTGAGTGATCAGTACAAACAAATACTTCATAACAGGTTATCTAATGTCTGAATTTATTTAATGCATAGATTATAGTAAGAAGTTCCTTTTTAGTAACAGTATAATTTAGTTCAGCACCTTGCAAATTTTTTCTTATGTAATAAATGGCATGCTCAACTATACCTTCTTTTTGACCTAGCACTGCCCTAATTGCATAGTCAAATGCATCTATATGGATATGAAAGGGCAGATTCTAGTCTAGTCCTCTAAGAATAGGTGTTTTTGTCAACACATCCTTCAACTACTAGAATGATGACTCATAGTCGGTTGTCCATTTAAATTATGCTTCTTTCTTCAACAGATTATACAGTGGAGCGGCAAGTTAGCCGAAGTTCTTGATAAATCTCCTGTAGTAACCAACATGACCAAGAAAACTCCAGACATCCTCCTTTTCTGGGTTTGGGAGTGTGATGATGACTATAATCTTTGCAGGGTCAACCTGGATACCAAAGGATGAGAGTTAATGACCTAAGACAACTCCCTCTTCCATCATCATATAACACTTCTCACTATTAAGTGAGAGATTGTAGTCCTTGCATCTTTGAATTTTTTTTTCCAAATTAGCATAAGCCTCTTTGAATTTAGTTCCATATGCAGTAAAATCATCCATGTATATTTCAACATAGTCAACAGCAATGTTAGAAAAAATGCTTATCACTGCCCTCTAAAAATTAGCAGGTGCATTACATAATCCAAATGGTAAGATAGAATAAGTGAATGTTCCCCATGGATAGGTGAACATTGTTTTATCCTGGTCTTTAGGTGATATCTGGATCTGGTTGTAGCCACTAAAACCATCCAAGAATGAAAAATACTTCTTACCAGCAAGGTTGTCAAGTACTTGGTCAATAAAGGGCAATGTAAAGTGATCCTTCTTGGTTGCTTTATTAAGTTCCCTATAGTCCACACAAAATTTCCACTTTACACCTTTCTTGGGGACAATTACAAGGGGGAGACCCAATGACTATCAGAAATAGGATATTTGAAGCCATCTCGGAGGAGTTTTTGCAATTCATGTTTTACTACATCTCTTAATGCAGGGTTTATTCTTCTTTGAGGTTTCCTAATAGGTCTGGACTCAGGACTGATATAAATCTTATGAGTACACAATTTCTAGTCAATCCCCTTCATGTCAGTGTAGTCCCATGCAAAATCTTACTGACTCTTTTGTAAAAGTTGGAGAAGGCTAGACATCTAAGATTCAGGGAGATTCTTATTGACATTCAATTCCTTACCTGAGGCAATCTGTACTCTTTTGACTTTATCCAACATAAGAACCTCTACAAAAGAAGGTGACTTTATTTCATGGGGTAAAAAAGTATGGAGATAATCAGGTGTTGTAGGAAACTTGGATGAAGACTTCTTGGGCAATATGGTTTGCAGAGAACAGTCAGGATCATGACATGAGGGTTCTTCATAACCATACTAGTTTGTAAGGATTTCCACTAGTATGTCATCCTCCTCCTGTGAGGCCATGAATGGATTTATACTAATAACCATAAGCTATTGTACTGAATTGGCTTCAAGGGGGACATCTCCTAAATTCGGCCAGACAACTTGGTCAAGGTCAGTTTGAGGTTTGACTTGAGAATACAGGGTTAATTTCTTGGTATTAATACAATCAAATATGGTCATTTTTTCTAAGCAGCATGCAATGTAGGCATCTTTTGTGGCTAACCAAGGCCTTCCTAGGATTAATGGATACCCTCCTAGTGTGGCTTTGGGAGACAGGATTATGAAATCTGAGGGGTAGTCCAAGGAAACTAGTGTGACAACAATATCCTCTACCATACCATCTGGTTTGATAGTTGAATTATCAGCTAACTAGAGAATGGTGGGTGTTTCCATCAACCCAATGATACTAAGCCTTAACAACACATCCATAGTCGTAACATTAATAGAGGCCCCTAGATCAACCAAGACATTCTATATTTGTATACCATTAATGTGAATGGTAACCACTAGACTCCTAGGATTAGATTATTTAGGTATCAAGGCTTTAGTAAGCATAAGATCATAAAGTTTCCCAAGAACATGGACAATATTAGGATCTTTCTTCTTCCTACCAGGGTGCTTGATACAGACTTCCTTGATTGCTTTATTATAAATTGGAATTTTCTTAAGGGCATCTAATAATGGTATTTGGATAGTTATTTACTTCAGTTGGTCAATTAGATCAGTTGCAATAGGATTCTCTTTAGGGGTTACTGATGGTTGGGCCAATCCTTGAGGAAAAGGTGGGATTTTATCAACTAGAATAGGCAGTGCAATAGGTGGGACAACAGTATTTTGATTGTCAAAATCTTCCTTAGTATCAAAAATATTAGTTATTATGGTTACTCTTGGTGCAGGAAATGTGGTCCCTGATCTTAGGTGGATATCATTCACTTGCAGTGAATAAGCTTGCTACTTATTATTTGGCTTTGGATTTGTTTGTGTAGGAAATTATGGTTTCTAAGGACTATTATTGGCTATAGGTGGTGGAGGCATAATATATTTTTGCTGAGGTGGAGGCATAATAGCTTGCTACTGATTAGGCTGATTGGGTCCCCACTGAGGTTGTTGTTGCCAGTTACCATGTGGTTTCCATTGGTTATTCTACTACGGCTACTAGTATGGGTTAAACTACTGTTAGTATGGATTAAACTACTATTGGTATGGGTTAAAATGAGGTTGAAAGTTCTGGTTATACTATGGCTACTGAAGGTTCTAGTTATTCTGTGGGTACTAGTTAGGCCAGTTATTATTCCAATTTTGTCCTTGAGGGATAGAATTGTGGGGGCTTTGATTCTTCCACTAATTACTATTATTATTATTATAACCAAAATGATTTAAGGGGTCTTGAGGCATACCTTGTCTCTGGGCCCATGGTCGCCTTTGAGCCACATAAAAGACCTCTCCATTCTCCTCATCTATTGCTTTGAACTTGGTGGGCATTGAGGTAGTGTCCATAGATGCAATAGTTTTGCATTTACAATTTCTTTTATTCTCTCTGTAGTGGGAGCAGAATTTAGCCAGCATAGCTTCTGCGTCATCTTTCTTCCTTCGGGCTTGCATGGTGTGCAACTGAGTGGCCACATCATTGATAATGTCCTGCTTGAAATTAGACAAGAGGTTGGATAGTTCTATCTTAGACACTTCGAAGCCATTTTTCTTTTGAGGCAGGTCCCTTAGTCCTCTTCCCTTTTTTACTGTAGCCCTTGAGTAATTCAGACATAGGGTCTTGATGTCTGCCCAATTTTTCTAGATGATGTCACCACCAGACATAAGGTCCAAGGCTTCTATGCTCCCATCATTGACACCCTTGAGGAACAGATGTTTATGTGATTCCTCATTCAACTAGTGTTGAGTATTGCACTGCAGGTTAAACATAAACCTAGAAACATAGTCTTCCAAGGTTTCATCCTCTTTATAGAACATCTTGAAGATGTCATCTCCTTTTAAATCCTGTCCTCTATAGTACTCTTTGTATTTGGCAAGAAATATGCTGCTCATGGCATTCCAATTTGCTACAACATTAGCTTTGAGGCCCATAAACCACCTTAGAGCAGCCTCTTTAAGAGTTGACGGAAACAACTTCAGCTTATGGGCATCAGTTGTGTAGTCATAGCTCCTGCAGAGGATGTCAAACTTGAAGAGGAAAGTCTCTTGATCTTTAGTGATAAGTCCATACAATTTTGGCAGTGCAGCGGCTAGAATGTTCTTTAGGTTTTGGTTACCTTGTTGCTGAGGAATTGGGAAGGGAAAGGTAGGCTAAACCATCCTTGGAGGGGGGCCTGGTTGCTGTGGTTGTTGTGGTTGGTGTATAATAAGATCTAATGGGTTGTCATGATACTCAGGCTTGTCAAAAAGGACTTCTAAATGTAGCAATTCTTTAGAGGATGAAGGTGATGAAATTTCTCCTTGGGCGTCAGCAAATGTGTTTTCAAACAGGTCTTCTTCTTCACTATCTTCTTTGGGTTCCTTGGGCTCATGGTTAAAAAGGTCAAATGGTTCATCCTGGTATTGATGAGGAAGGAATCTTTCATGTGGATCTCTTCTTCTATACATAAAAGGATTGCTTGAAATTAAATCCTAGATTATAAAAACTGGAATCATGAACACAAAGTAGGTTTGAACTAACACCATTCCCAGCAGTAGTGCCAAAAATTCCTGGCTAAAAAATTGTCTTAGAAACACATAGCATTGGACTTCTACTTCAAGATTGGACACCCTAAATGGCTGCTAAGCAGATTATTTAGTCTCATTTAATTATCGACCAGGGACGTAAACTTGGAATGGTATTTGCAAAGTATATGCTTCAAACCTTCTTGATTCTCATGGCTAAACCTATGGAATTGAAATACATTATGCTTCAGGAATCTATACTATCTCAAATGAATGCAGTTATGCTAAGAAAGTAGTAATCATGAGTAGGAGTTACTCTGCTCGTCTATGCTGTAGTAACAGTGCACCAATTTTGTTACTAGTGGCTGCAGGAACAACAGAGTTCTATTTACTTCTTAATGAACAAGGAAATAAATTCTAATCTAATAAAATGATTCACTCACCAAGTGGGCCCCCTTGGATGAGTGAATAGAAATGCAA
>MU223317.1:3714319-3730407 GCA_018584345.1 Thuja plicata | reverse complement strand
TCATAGTGCTTGAAATGACTACTTGAACACCATGCCTTCTAATACTGATTCAGAGACAAGAAAATCCTAATTGCTAAGGACTGGATAAGGTCCTTCTTCATTTTTGAGCTCCACATATACTCAGGCAAGTTTTACCTCTTATGATTGTTGTTTACATAGTATGTATTAATGTGGACACTGATTTTCTATATACCTTTGTTAAACCAACTTATAAATCACCTTGCAAATGACCAAGCATAACCAGATGCAAGATTTAGCCATACAAACCATAATCTTAAATATAGCAAAGCCAGTGATACAAGGATTTTCACCCTTCTTCCTTTTGATGTAGGAGGGATAACCTAATGATCCACTCTCCAAGGAACCACTAAAAAGGACACTGTCCTGCTGACATAGGTCCTTGTTGAGTTCAGTTTGCTTGTTCTTAGTAATAAGAGTATTTTGATTAAATTGATTCTTGATATTGGATGAGGAACAGACTGCAAATTATACTCTAGACCAGTGCCTATCCCTTGGGCAAAGAGTCAATGAAAACATGAATCAACAGAGATAAACTAATAGAGATAATATAGAGTGCCTTACAAACTACATGCGGCTGACATAGAGTGCCTTACAAACTATCCTCTCTTATACATACATCTGCATCAAATCCTTATCACAATGCTTTTCTCTCTGAAATCATGTATGAAACTTAGTCCTCTCCTTGAAAGGAACTCATAAATAATTAGACAAACTACCTTGTAGCTAGTGTATTTCAAATGCCTTACAAGTGAAACACACTAGAGCACAAATAGAATGCAAAGAGACAAGATAATATGAAAGAGGGAAAACCACATTGTATTCTATTACTGTATTTTGCTTCAACACATCCAGACAATAAGCTTTCATGAATATACAAAGACACAAAAGTATTACTTACAATAAAATTTCCACAAGACCAACATGGACCTAATCTAGGCATCTGTAGGAAAAAAACTAGAACAGAGCAGAGGAAAGGAATCCTTACAACTGAGAAAAGAAAGAAAGATATAGAAGAGAAGAAACCCTAAAACTTTTGTCTAGCAAACACTTGTCCTTCTCTCATATCTGATTTGCACCAATTCCTTCTTTTCAAAATATCTGATTGATTTAATCAATTTTCAACTCCACTTGTCTGAGAAAATATCTGATATATCTTTAAAATATCTCTTCCATTCTTCCACTGAAAAGTCTCCAATCTGATTTCATCTGCAAAATATCTTTGAAAATCTGATACTATTTCCTTTTGAAAATCTGATTTATCCTCTGATAAATATCTCCCCACAAACTCATCTGTCAAGTTTTTAAAAACAAATAAATACATTTGTTTCATTCTGTGCAAATTTAATCATTCTTTTCTCATCCCAAATCTGATCTCCCTGGAAAAAATCTGATTTCCAGTGTCTTTAAAAACCTCCAGGAATAATCATATGGATATTTGCAATAAAAAATATAAAATTCCCTTTTAAAATTATCTCTGTGCATATTTTGAAATCTTTAAAAATCGCAGATTTATGTATACATTGCCTAGAAATCACCAGAAATTGACAAGTGGCATGCTCATATTGGTTGTCACAAACTGGTCTTAACTCATTTTTTAACCTTAATTGCATCTGGCGACCATGCGACAACCTCGAAATCAAAGTCGCGAGCTATTTTCACCTTATCTGTCATTCCTGGGCGACCTGGCGACTAGCATCCGGCGGCTAACTCCATCTCGTGACTGCGCGACCAACGGTTATCTCCATGTCGTGATAGCTATCCTCGGCATCTGGCTACTTTGCGACTAACCGCTAGCGGTTAGTCGCCAAGTCTCGGCGGTCAATTTCGATGTCTGGCAACTGCGTGACTAACCGCTAGCGGTTAGTCGCCAGGTCTCTAAAATCTGGTGGTTATCCTCAAACTGTCTCCGGACTGGGCGACCGGAGCCTTCGGTGACTGGGCGACCAAGTGCTTCTCGCGACTTCGCGACCAATCAGCAAGTGCTCACTTTCATCAAAATTTCATCTCCTTCATTTTTGGGCATGGAAACTGAGGCAGTCAGATGAGGGTGCGTGCATGGATAGCCTCCTCTTCAACTTCAAACTCATATTTTTGTGTCTTTTCTTATATGCATTTCAAAATTCTCTTGAGGCATGAATGTGGTATTAAATCATTTCACAGTTTAAAGCCATTTTTGGATTTTGCTTCAAAATACTGGGTATAGCTCATGCAAGTTGACCTCCAGCCCCTAGGAGCTCACCAAGAGCCTCTGGGCTTCTTATTTACATTGGATGTTAGTGTTTTTGCATATAAATATCAAAAAATCCCTTGCCTAGACCATGTGGGATAATGGAAATACACAGTTTTTCACTTTTCTGGGTTTTTCAATGAGTACTGCTCATCAATGGGGTTGAAACTCTGCAAAGGAAGACCATGACCTTGTTTTAATGCCCAGGGAGCCACTTCCTATGGAGGAACATCTGGAAAATCAACTTGGAAACTTTCAAAAAATCAAACCATTCCTTCATACCTATTGCAGACTACTGGTAATTTCTGTTTGCAATGTCTATGTCTATTATACTTGCGCAGGGTTTGTTCTTTAATGTCTGCAATTTACAATGTTGGAAAACACTAAAAACCCTCCATGGTGCGTGGCATTCATTCTCTCATTTGATGTGTTTGCAGACTTCAAAACATTAGAAATTTTTCCTTTACCATGCCTAGCGCAGCCTCCTCTTTGCAGCACACTACGCATTTACAATCCACATTGAACACTTTAAAACATCCCAGACTACCCTGCGTAGAAGTAAGGGATTGGTGTTTTTTTTTTAAAAGACTTAAAAAAACTTTGCATCTCTCCACCCAAAACCATCCCATTGCCTGGAAGCATTTAAAATTACTCCTCCATATGCGCAGGAGTCTTTTGGATCTTGCTGCTGTTGTCTTTCATTCAACATGGATTCCATTTTAAAGTTAAAAAACCCTGCAATTACACTCCCTATCTTACATTCTGCATTGGAAGGGAAACCACTGGTGAAGTTTGTGGAAATCGGCTTTACACCAACCAATGGAAATGCTTTTTCCCCCAAAAATAGCGCTGGCAAACTCCTTCTATGGCGTGAGTTTCACTTACAAATGCTATGGGAACTTTGCACAATCATATTGCATTTGTTCTAGCTTAATGTTTCTTCTCATTCCATGGTTGCAATTTTAATGTTTTAAAACATAATACATCCTCCTTGTCTGCGCAGATATCTCTTTGTAGAAGACTATGCACTTGATGTCTTTGGTTAGTCCTCCTCTGGCAGCATAGGCTTCTTTATTGTCTGAGCATTTTCCTCTTGCTGCTCCCCATGTATATTGCGCAGACTTCTGACAATGGTGGACTGCAAGGTAGTTTGTATTGAGTGTTTTTTTTTTTTTAAACTCCAACCTGCTTCCACCAAATGCTACACAGGCTGCTGGCTTATTTTCATAGTTCATTAATGCAAAGATAATTTCTCCCTTACCAATGCATTAACATGTGCCTTTTGCATTTAAAATCAACTTAAAACTTTACCATTAGTTGACTCCCTGTATGTGCTTTGATTACTATGTAATAATAATGGTCACTTGGCTTTAAAAAGAAAGACATTTAAGTTGGGATGAGCACTGATCAATGCCAATTTGCACTTTGATTCGTTATTGATCTACAGACACATTGACGTTCCTTGATAACAAATATCCCAAAAAGAGAGACCCGTGAATTGGACTAGATCCAAGATTGACAATTGCAATAAAATCATCAATAATTGAGGTTGCACATAGAGCCCCTTATCCATAGCCATTACTTGTAACCCTGGTCACTTAAAATGATCCACCACAAATGGATAGTGAAGCATTGAACTGGCGGTGTTTTAACAACTTTTCACATTTCTGTAAACTTAACACATTAATGGCAACTAACCTCTGGGGCTGCCTTTAAAAATTCACTGAAACCAGTAAACTAATCCCAACACTTGGTAAGAGGATTCATTGATCATCATTGAATACACACGTAGAAGGGGCTTTCCAAATTCGTCTTCAGGCACTAAATATAACAGTGCAAACTTTGCCTTCCAGAAAACTACATAAGTGCAAATGTTGAATCATCACAAATCCCCCTCAGATTGATCATTGCAAAATGAGTAAATCATATTCCAAAACTTCTCCATGAAGTCAGATAGTACATTGATATGCAATGAGCATGATGCCTTGATTGGTTCCTGGAGAAAAATTTCAAATAGAAAGATATCACTCTTGCAAAATGGTCACTCTGAAAACTTAACCCTTTTTCGCACTGCAAACTAAATAAATTGCCTCTGAAACTAAATTCATAGGGTCATCAAAAGGATCTTTTAGAAACTCAATCCCTGGAATCTAATTGAATGTGATATGTAGAACATGACCCGTCAGTTTCCTTCCTCTAAAAAGAAACCACTGAACTGATACCAATATGCAAAGATAGCACCTTAACCCAATTTCTGAAATTTGACACAGTGAGAAAGTAGAAACTAAATCTGGAATCAACGAAGCAAAGTGATCAACTGGATTGATCAAAGTTTGGGAATCTTCAGAGGATTTCATTCCTAGGTCTATAATTCAAATCCACATTCAATTATGTCTAACCTCAAACCGAGTGCAAATATGGAAAGCACAAAATATGTCATTTAATTCTAGATTCAGCATTTCAGTGAAACTTTAATAAATTGGAAACGGAAAGGCTCTGGCAAAGTGGATAAATGGATTGGTAAGAGTCTATAAATCTTCAGGTAGGTACACTCCTATCTTTGCAATGCAAGGGATAGGTCAATTACCCAAAATTTTCACCCGGGTACTTACTTTCAAGACCTCAAAGTAGGTCACTTAGCAATTATGTACTTGAAAACACAGGAAATCGAAATTAATCACTATCAGAATGGTTCTTGAAAACTTGTCATCTGATTTCATAAAGATCTGGAAACTAGAAAACATAGAGTATGTGACCACTGGAACACAGTACAAAAGGAATTTTCTCAATTGGATGAATTGGTCAAAAGTTATAACATGTCAAACTGGGCCATTCAAATTTCTAGGCAGGACAAAAATGCAGACAGTTCATGGACAACCAACTTTGGGAAGTATGAAAACTTATCAAACGGATTTGGAATGACCTAAGATCTGAAACATAAGCTCTCTGATATGCATGGAACACATTCCCAAAGTGATGGCTTATGAAACTCAACAGGGTGTGAGATACTCAGGAACAAAGTAGGCTTCGGACAACAAATTGACAATTAGCAAAGTGCAGAATTGGGCGACCCCCTCAAAATGACTACTCCCTAAACATGTCAGAACTAAAATTCAGGAGCTGGGACCCACTGCATATATCAAATGAAAGGCATTAAAGCCTCTCCCCAATTTTTATCTCATGAAAATCATCCAGGCACCTTTTTCAATCACTCCGAATGAGCCTTCTCACACAAAACTTTCAAGGGTGCTCACTCTTGCTTGTCTGAAAAAATTAACATGGTCACTCCAAATTTGTTCCAAATTTGGGAGTACCAACAAGGAGAAACTACACTACTACCTAAATCTAGGATCACTCCATTAATCAGGATCACTAATGGATATAAAGTGCTCATAACAAAAATCTCGAACAGCAATAGTAGGTCTTCAAGTTCTTTCCATAATATAGCATGCAATGGTTCTAGATCTGTGCGCAGTGTCTACTCAAGAACTGAATTGACTCGTTCCTCCATGAGATTTCTTTGACACGCCCTTCTTCAACCGCTTTACTTAATATCTTGCTTTATGCTGGCACTTCTGAAGGTAATGGTTGTTGTTGACTCCTTCAACGCCATGCTGGAATTCTTGAATGCACCATGACTTGACTCCTACAAAATGGTTAGCGTACATTACTTCCGATGCATAAATATATTTTATCATTTAATACTAAGAAAGAAGTGTGAGATTCTATTCAATATTCTTGCACAACATTTGGCTATAGGAAGGAGACTACCCATAAACATAGCATAGGGAAAAGGACTATCTATTTTACATGCAATCACTTATATCCTGCAACTTCTATCCATCAATTCCAAGAAAAATACATTATGTTTTTACCATTCATTTTACCTACTTATGTCCTTACATATATAAAATATATAAAAACCATAAGTTTAAAGTCTCTGCTTTGAAAGAAAAATGCTGAAAAAGGAAATTAGACATATGGAAAAGATGGCCTTTTGAGAGGCTCATCAGAAGGAAGCTCTATGGCAGGAACAATCAAAATTCTGTAAGCGAAGGTTTCAGAGATGCTAAAATTTTGACCTATTGTAAAGATGATGTCGACAGAGAATGAAAATGATCAAACATGAAAAACCTAAAATAGACCCACTTTGGAAAATCAAATTTCCTATCTCTAGGAAAACTCTTATGTTTGTACAATCTCTTTTGGATTTCATTCAAAGACAAATCTGAAAGATAGGTAGTTATTAGTTTGTTTGTTGATTAGTTTTTACAAAAGAAGTTTTTGAATTTTAACATAGGACGGTGTCTCTTCACCCTAAAGGGGTGGAAAAACCATTCATCCACATATATATCTGGTGTAAAATTTAAACACATAAGAGACAATAAGATATAATACAATACATATTTTCATAGGATAGAATTTGATCACAACTGCAACATGAACTCTGTAGTACTATTTTTTCAACATTAATAAAGAAATAAGTGCTTTTTCTCTAAATTGTGGTAATAGTTTTCAATTATTTTCAGTTATTATCTCATATAAAGCTATTTAGATAGATTGTTTCATTGTGTTGAATTCTCATGTTATTTCTAATTTGAAATATATATACAGTTTGATCATTAGTTGAAAGGTGTGGTTGACAAACTTCCCTCTGTTCTATTGGTCTCTCAAAGACAGAGTTAAATTTAGCAGAACTAACTATATAATTTGTTTTCAATTATAATTCATGTAGAAGCCCTTGAAATTATGGTCTTTTTATATATAAGTTATTAAAACTGTCTCTGAGGTGTACGTAGGATTGATAAAGAATTGACGCCATTGCCCAAGTAGGAGCAAGGCGCTGATCTTATTAATAATTGGAATGTAGTCATTCAGTTCATTATTCAAAGTTTGTGATATTTTATTCCTTTGATATACTTCATTTTATATACCTTTTGTCAAAAATTTACTATTAATCAAGGCATTTGAGTTTTTGAAGCATTCAATATAATATTGATTGAGATACTTACAATTTGATTATTCTCAAGTTTATTTGCCACCTTGAGAGAATCCACAAGTTTTATATTTAGTTATCTGGTATAAAAATCCTTTGAATGAATATATTTGGTTAAGGTACAAGCCTACCAAAATTATTTTTGTAGAGCCAAAATTGCATAAGTTCAAACCTCCATTTGGTTGAACTTGTTAGTTGGCAAAAACAATTTAGTTTCCTAGAATTGGATTGGCAAGTCCATAGGAAATCCAAACCATCATTTTTGGGCACTAACAAATTGGTGACTCTACTGGGGAGAGTTTCTCAAAATAAGTATTGTGAAGTTACCCAGAGTTTTAGATTTTGTAGATCAGAGAAAAGTTGTACCAGTTTTTTTTGAAAGGACACTCTGCTAGAAGGAAGAATCTAGAAGACCAACAAATCAACATTTTCCTAGAAAGAGGTGGTGACTCTATTTAGTAAAAATTTTTAGTCATTGACTCTACTGAGGGAAAAGACTCAAAAGGAGATGGTGGATAGTTTTTTCAAATGTATGAATCATTTCAAAGAAATCCTTTTATTCCAGATGGATTTAGGCAATTGGATTTCAGCAATTTTAATTATGAAGCTAGCAAGTTATCCCCAAAACTTTCACAACATGTACAAACGTTCCATGGAGAATGTGATGAATCAAAACTGCAACAGTTGGATGCATTTTACATATTTATAGAATATTATGAGATTTGTGAAGAATATCAAGTGATGAAGTTATTTTTCAGGAATTTAAGGGATTGTGCACAAAAATACAATGAATTACTACCTACACGGATTATTTCATCATGGAGAGAATTTGAGAAATGATTTATTAATAGGTTTCGTGATGCGAGTGGTGAAGAAGACAACATGTATTACAAACAATATCAAAACCAAATTTGAAGCATGGAAGTAGATCTTCACATGTCTCTACTTGATGTATTTTTAAGTTTGGAGAGATTCAAAGAGGAGTCTTTTACACACTTTTTGATAAGGATGGTGGGCATTCTTCAAGAGAGACCTTTAGACATTATGCCTTCATGCGAGGAATTTGTATAAATTTTTTTGGATTTGGGAATCTCACCATATGACCCTAATTTGAAGCTCTTCTTTCATATATTAGAATCAGATGATGAAGACAAAGAAGAAGAGGCTTATGATCAGATTGAACAATGCCTTGTTCTTGATGATTATCTCAATAAGGAAGAAAATAATGATGACATAAAGGAAGAAAATTCAGATCAGGTTGAAGAATAATTTGTACATGATGAGGTTTATATGGAAACATGTATCAATGACTATGATGATAAGAAAGAAAACAGTCCTAGTATAGAAGAAATTGCAACTTTGTTAGACGTGGAATATCAAAAAACATGTTGAGAAGAGCGATCCGCTTTTTTTCAATTCACCATGATAAGAAAGTTTATGCATCACTATATATTTAGGAAGTACTAGACAAAGGAGATGATAACTTCTAAGAATTAAATAGGGTAGATAAAATAGAACAACATATAGAAAATGAATAACATAAAGTTTCAAAAAATAATGCTAATGCAGATATTAATCTTGTTGATGAAATATTTAATGATCTTGATGAAAGATCTCATGGATATATGCCCGAGCTCTCTGTGTTCCTGAATCCATTGTTTGAAGAGGAAGTAGAGGAAGATATGTCTATGCCCTTGAATCCATTAGTTGAATAATATTTTCTATGAAATCAAGTCCATCAACATCATGATAAAGACGATGGGCCTAGCGATCATTTTGAGGATGATGAAACTTGAAATATGTATGGGGAAGTGTATTCAGAAAATGAGACATGCATCATTTCATCCTATGAGAATAATTTGTATCAGACATGTGAAGATGAGATTGAATTAAACAAACATGATAAGGAGAATATGTCGAAGAAAAGTTCTAAAAAATTATCCAAATATCCTATCTGATAAGATTCTTGATATAAAAGAATTTTTAGTTCTTGAATATGAGATATATTTAAATCCTTTTAGTAAATAACACAATACACCTGATGATTTATCGAAGGACAAACACAATTAAAAATCCAAATATTGTATTGATAAAGTGGAACAAATAAGTATTCTCTATAAGGATGACACATCTAATGCAACAAGGGATTAGATGTTAGGGCTAAATAATTCTGAAACTTTTCTATTTTCAAATATTCTAGTTGATAAGAAAAAGGAATGATCTAATATCATATTTAGGAGATTCAAAGTGTTAGGTGAACATAATAAAAATTTTGACAGAGGAAAAGATTAATATTCTTTTTGGTGGCTAGGGGACACCAAATTAAGTTGAGACAATTTTTTTATGAAGAGCATAATCAACTAAGCATCTTCTTCTCCAAATATAACTAAGATCTTGCTATGCTAACAGGAAGCATACGTTGCCAGAAAGAGCCTATTGGAGCTCTAAAGTTTTGGAAAAATTTAGAGTCCTATATAGTGATAAAAATCTAAAAATGGCATCCTAAACTCCATGCCCAATAATTGATGACATGATGGACTACATGAAATGGGATACAAAAATATATTACTTTTTAATTAAAAGTTGAGGCATTGAGGAAGGAAGCTTAATGGCAAGAATAATCAAAATTTTGTAAGCGAAGGTTTCAAAGATGCTGGAATTGTGACCTAATGTAAATATTATGTCAAAAAAGAATGAAAATTATTGAACATTGAAAACATACAATATACCTAGTTCGGAAAATCAACTTTCATATCTCTACTAAAAATATTATGTTCGTACAATCTGTTTTGGATTTTTGGCCAAAGCCAAATCCGAAAGATAGGTAGTTATTAGTTGTTTTGTTGATTAGTTTTTTTCAAAAGAAATTTTTAAATTTTAACATAGGGTGGTGTCTCTTCACCCTAAAGGGGTGTGAAAACCATTCATCCACATATATATGTGGTGTAAAATGTAAACAAATAATAGACAATAAGATACAATACAATACATATTTTCATAGGATAGAATTTGATCACAACTGCAACATGAACTTTGGTGTACTATTTTTTCAACATGAATAAAGAGTAAAGTTCTTTTTCTATAAATTGTGGTAATAGTTGTCAATTATTTTTAGTTAGTCTCTCATATAAATCGATTTATATATATTGTTTCATTGTGTTGAATTCTCATCTTATTTATAATTTGAAATATATATCCTTTTTGGGAACCAACTCCATCTACACAGATCCAAATACTACTTACCATAAGCACATGATATTGCAAGGATCTTCATAAAGTCCTCCTCCATTATGAATTTGAATAGAAAAAGACCACTCAACATAGAGTTAAAAGAAACACTAACTTTCAAACTCCACCTAGTAACCACCCATCTCTAGTCCATATCTATAGTTGGTCATAAAGAGAATAATTTTCCCACCAAGATGTTGTTCATAGAATAAACTATTCAATCGATCACAATTTTGAAAAGCCATTTTTTTCCTTCTTTTGTCAAAATGTATTCTAGTTCTATGCAATTAAAATTACCTATAGTTGCACAACAATCGAAAACATGCAAAACACAAGATATACCAATAAATCAGAGTATACAAAGAATTTGAAATACAACTAAATTCTCACTACAACCTCTGATGAGCTAAAACAAGAGCACCCGAGACTTGTTTGATTTTCGCTTAGAGATTTTGTGGGTGTGCTCTCCTGACACAATGAAATAAATCCCACTATGATGCAAGATGAAAACATGTTGAAGGGATTGAGAACAAGTATGAGGAACTTGCCCCAAACTTTACATGATAAAGATTCAGAATGCAATAGAAAATCTAGGATGAAGATGCAAGATGAACTAAACGAAGATTGATTTCCATTACCTAACATATAATATCTAGATGATCTAATGCTCAAAAAAACTAAATAGATTGAAGACTAAGAAATGTTCAAGAAAAATGCTCTAAAATGCAATCACTAGCTAGTTGCAAAATGAGGATTGAGGCCTCCTTTTATGGATTTACTTATGAAAATGGAGGGCTAAGATTAAGAGGTGGAAAATGAGTGGCTGAGAATAAACGTTAGGTAGGGTTTGACTTGGGACTGAAGGATATTAACAAGAAAAAGGGATGAGTGGCTATGATTAACTAGTTAAAGGGAGGAGTTGACTTTTCAAGTGGAGGAAAAAAGTCACATGTGTGTGTAAATGATTAAAGCTAAAAGGGGTTTAATGAATCTTTTTCAGTATAATTAGAGTGAATTTTTCCTAAAGAAAGGAGAAGTGAGATTTAAATTAAATTAAATATTTTAAATGGGGTTTAGAAGAATTTTAGAGGAAATGAAGGGATTAAATAAATAAAATTTATTTACATAAAAATATGGAGGAAACATATATTAAAATAAAATTTTAATATATTAAGGATAAATATTTAAATTAATTTAAATACAAGGTGATGAATTTATTTAATAAAATTAAATAAATAGAGGAATATAACAAATATAGTTAATTTATAAAAATTAACTATAATGTTATAGGCAATATTAAATTAAATTAATATAGAAATGAAGAGGCGCAATTTAGGGTGTCTACTTTAGGATTTAAGATTATGGGACATGTGCTCATGTGTCCCATTAACCAACACACTCTTCAACTTTTTTTTGGTGGTGTAACCTTTGTTTATTCCTCTACTATGATTACTTGAGTAATCCACAAGGATGCCATTCTGGGTAGCAAGGATTTACATTTAAATTCCCTCCAAAAGTGCTATAGTAGGATAATATATATATTGGACCCCAAAAATCACAACAACTAATTTGGGAGAAGGAACAGTTGGCGGAGGGGTAGGACCCCTCCATTTTTAGAACCCTTGTGGATTTAAGAGGTTTGAATTTTGAATTAACTTAAGTGGTAAGTTACAAAACTCTAAGGTTATGAATTTTATTTAAAATCACTTTAATTTGTTTAACCTTAGTTGTAACCTATACAAGAAAGAAGCTCATTTATTTCAGTGAGCATCAAGATCAACAACTCTCAATTGATCATGATAGTAGAGAGTGATCCTATGGGGACTTGAATCTTTGTTTTAGGAACTATAGAAAATAATCCCAACTATTTCACAAAAGGGTCATGCCCTAAAAATTTCCTGCACCTTGGTTGTAATATCTATGGTCAAGAAGATGGGATCTATTTCACGAAGGATTAAGATCAACAAATATACACTAAGAACCGTAGTGGAGAGTGACCCCATGGGGACTTTTGGAATATCCTATATTATTAATAGTAATATCATACCTATGAAAGGTTTTTGTCAATATTTTACATTTCTAGTCCCACAAATCATGTTGAGAATACTATTCCTATTCCAAAATCATTACCTAATGTGCCTAATTATACTCTACCTATATAATTATTAAATCCATTCAAAATATTAATTCTACACATGTTAGTCTTGGAGGAATCCCTACTTTTATACCTCCTTCCATAAGTCTCCCATGCATTTCCTAATCAGTGTCTATACCTATTATGACAATGTTCCACCTATATACTCCAATGATCCATCCATTTCACACAACAAAATCATGTTAGAAACAAGTTAGCATACATAACAAAGAAGGGGAGGGGGGTGATTCATTTGTGTTCCAAAAATTAAAACCTCAATCAACTTTTAACCTTTAAATATCATATCATAATGATGAACATTAAAGTAAGATCACAACACATTAATCAACACATAACACCAATATTTGTTTTGGAAACCCAATTAAGGGAAAATCCATTGGGGATCAAACCCACAAGATGTACTCTATTGAAATAACTATACCCTGTTAGGAGTATTAAAAGGGGAATGCACATGCATTTTTGCACACTTCCAAGAGCTCACTACTTGAATACAATAAGGTCTAAGACCCAAAAGAAGGCTCAATATGTTACAACAATTAGATGGAAAAAATCAACTATAGACTACAATCCACTAATCATGAGTAGACTGATAGCATCTTTTTATGTCAATATAGTTCCAATGAAGTACATAATACATTAGATCTATATATCAATTGAAATTCCACTCAAACCTCTTTTCATAATCTCTCTCACACACACGATCCTCTCATACATACACCGACATGATCCTATCTCCAAAAGGATATTATATTTACAAAATTCATCAACTAATTTCTTCAAGGTCACCAAGGACCTAAATTATAAATATTTAATCAAGTAAAATATAATCATCAATGTGATCCTAGACATTTTGGAAAAGATATAAGAAGAATCCAAATCTTCATCCTCAAACATGCTCCAACTTCATAAATCACACGTGAATCTATTGCAACATACTACACCACTATATCAGACAAGAATAATAAGAACACCAGAACACCACCAGAAAATCAGTGCCAAATTTGATCACATAACTCAATGTGATCCAGAAACACAAATCGGACAAGATATAGAATCATCAGCAAGAAATCTGAAAAACCATAGAAACAACCAAAATAACTTTGTCTCAAACTTCATCACTATCTAAATGTATTGTTCAATTAGAATACTAATTAGTAACCTCTGTCACTTAAGAAAAATATCTTTCCAAAATCCAAATAACAAACCACTCAAGTTGAGGACAAACATTCATGTCCTAAACTCACCACAAGGTTAGCAACCAAAAATATTTAATAACTAAACCACACTGAAACATTGTCTCTTCTTGAACATCAAATATAAGTCTCAATTCATTTATCAATGAATCACACAAATCACCATTCAAATTTTTTTAGATTGACATACATCAACTAATAACATCCCTAAAAACATCTATAAGTTTGCAACATATGATCTTTAATGCAATATCCATACCAAACTAATCTTCTCACTAAACATACTAAGAACACTAATAGAAATAAATAAATATGTTTACATCAATGACAAAAAATCAATGTAAGGATATATATGCATGATAATCAAATAATTTCCTAACAATCTCCCCCTTTGGAATTTTTCAAAACATATGATGTCAAAATGATCAATGCCCAAAGAAACCTTATCCACGGTACTAGCAACAATATCCACAATATTATCTTTCAAAGTTTATCTAACAAATCTTCTCCATCTAAGAACTGTCTATCCCCCTTAGTCATACACTTGTTTTTCACATGAATATCTCTCCCCCTTAGCATCTTAATTTTTTTCACATGTCTATATCCCCTCCTTTGACATCAATGACAAAGGCACATATATGCAATAATTATTACAACTAGTGATTGTTGTTGCACCAAAAGATTGACCTATTAATGCCCGATAAATAACTAGACATATAGAAGACACATGAGGTGGTTAATCCATGTCAAAAACAAACATTGCACTGAACAACCAAGGAGACCAAGGGTGAAATAAATCTTGCACACCATTGTAACAATCCCCCTAGCACAAGCACAAGGTTCAAACCTATGACCGAGCTCAGATATCATTTGTTACAACTAGAATTTTTTGTTGCACCAAAAGATTGACCTGTTAATTCATGGTACAACCACTAGACATATAAAAGACACAAGAGGTGGTTAATCCATGTCATGAACCACCTCTATGCTAAACAAACAAGGAGACCAAGGGTGAAATCATTCTTTCTTACCATTGTAACACTAAGTCGTTGAAGCCAAAAATATCATAACAATTAAATAACATACCTCACAAGAATAACTACTCCTCCTGAGTAGTAGCCACCAAAATATCAATCTGGAACATGCATAATATCTAAAAGAACACTCGACTTATCCATATTAATGCATCTCTAGCTCTAATTAGGAGGGGTAATTGCCCCAAGCCTACCTTGGAGATACTCAAAAGTATCCTTTCGCAATGGATTTGTGAAAATATCTTGAATCTTCTCTTTAGTAAACATATATTCCATTCTGACTTCATTTTGGCAAATCTTATCTCTCAATAAATTATACTTGATATATATGCTTTGTCTTTGAGTGTAACATGTGATTCTTTGAAATATTGATAGCGCTTGATTTATCATAATAAATTGCAATAGGGTCATCAATACTTATTTTGATACCTTTCAACATTTTCTTCATCTATATATTTGATGTACAATTAAAAAAACATCATACTCATCCTTAGTAGTAGATTATGATAGATAATTTTTTATTTTACTTGACCATGAAAATAACCTCTTACCCAAGAAGAGTGGACTTCCATTTTTACTCTTTCTATCATCCACATTACCTGCCCAATCTCCATTAATAAAATTGTATATGCTGGAAACCTACCTGTTGGGAGCACACTCAGACATGCAAACATTAGAGATATAAATCATTTAAACTACACTAACATGTCTAAAAAGCATACTCTAAAACAAAAATAGCTTCCATCATAACCTCCGATGAGCTGAACAAGGGCACCCAATGCCTTGTTGATTTTCTCTTAGAGATGTTATGTGGGTGTGCTCTCCCAACACAATATTAAAATCCCACTATGATCTATTGAATGCAAACTAATGATGGATGAAGAGCTCAAGAACAAGTATGAGAAACTTGTCTCAAGCCTCCACCAAATGATGGAAATGAAAAATGCAAATTATGCTAAGATGTTATGAAAGATCAAATGAAAACTAGAAACTAGATTCATTCACCATTATGCCTAAGATGTGATTTCTAGATTATCTAAAGCCTGAACATGAAAAATACTCTTAAAATTCTAGCACTAAATTAGCATGATAACATTGCATAAAATGGAGATGATTTGCTCTTGAGAAAGGCCTCTATTTATAGAGTTTTTGGAGGAGAGAGAGGGCTTGGATGAGGTGGAGCTCATGTGGTATCCACATAGGTGCCACATGAGGGACACATAAGCCATGCAAG
>MU223317.1:3659410-3696483 GCA_018584345.1 Thuja plicata | reverse complement strand
ATAGAACAGTCATATGTGAAGCTGCAGTTGCATGCTGGATTCTATTTCATGTCTGTGATTGCAGTGAAAGTAATTCTATTTACCTGTCATGTATGATTCTTCTCCTATTCATTCAGTAATTTAGGTGTATCAGAATAGAAAGTACAATTGTATGTGGAACTGTAATTCCTACTTGGATTCTATTTCATGTTAGAAGTTGCAGCGTAAGCAATTCTATTTGCTGTCCATGTATGATTCTGCTTCTATTCTCCTCAGTAGAATATGCATTTTTAGAATAGGTAAATTAGATTTTGATATATATTAAACATTATCCTTGCATGAATTGTTTGTGTCTACAAGCAATTTGGTTAAAACTCATAATGAATAAATCTGATGATCAATAGAAAGACATATACATTGCATATCAAACACAATCAGGGAGCTGTACCTGTCAATTCAAAGGGCATTGATAGATGATTTACATTGACCCATTTTTTGGTGACATCCTTTTGTTCTCTCACCTTGGGTGTTAAGAAGAGTCAGAGATTATAAATCTAACAGGAGGACAAACTGTTAACCAACAAAGAGGTATGGTGGGTAATACTGAACTTCCTACATAGCTCTATGACATCCTTGTTCTTGAAAGGTCCTCCATTATTAGTAACAATGTCTTGCGGAATTCCATAGTGACAGATAAGATAGTTAAAAATAAAATTTTAAATCTATTTTCTAGTAGTGTAGGTGAGAGGAACAGCTTCAACCCACTTGGTAAAGTACTCTATAGCAGCCAGGATGTATTTATGGCCATCGGATGAATTGGGGAAAATTTAGCCAACAAGATCAAGACCGCAGTGTGAAAAGGGCCAAGGGGTGATGGTGGGTTGGAGTGATTGGGAGGGAGCATGTATCAAATCACCATGCTACTGACAAGGTACACACTTATTCACATAGTTGTAGGCATCTTGCTCCATAGTAGACCAATAATATCCAGTGTGTAACAACTTTTTGGCCAACGTAAGTCCACTAGAATGGGCCCTGCAGATTCCTTGATGTACCTCCTCTAGGGACGTTTGTGCTTCATCAGAATTTAGATACCTTAAAAGAGTTCCATCAAAATGCTTTCGGTAAAGGGTATCAGTGAGGATTGTGTATCAGGAAGTTCAGTGAATGAAGGTTTTACGTTGATTGGGGGTTAAAGTAAGTGGAGTATGTCCATCACGCAAGTAGGAATACACTTCTTGGTACCACAGGGAATTGGGATCAGCAATTTCACACACCATTTCAGAATTCGGCTTGTCATAGGCAGGGACCGTAAGATTATCAACAAGAAACTCACACCATGCGCTGTGTTCTAGCATAGTGATTAGAGACCCAATTGTTACCATGGCATCTGCTACTTTGTTGTTTGTGCGAGGGATCTGTTGAAATGTTAGTTCAGCAAAATGTGTCTTGAGATCTTCAACTATACGGAAATAGGGAAGAAAATTGTCATCCTTCATTTGATATTCATCCATAACTTGTTTGATAACCAATTGTGAATCACCAAGCACCAATAGAGTGAAAATCTACCATTGTATGGCCTATCAAAGTCCAAGTACAAGGGCTTCATATTCTACAATATTGTTGGTACAAGGAAATTGTAATTTGAAAGATTTAGGGATGAGATCCCCTTTTGGTGTAACAAACAAGATTCCTGCCCCCGATCCTTTCTGAGTGAAGGATCCATCAAAATACAACTTCCATGGTGGACTTGGGGCAAGATTTAAGACTAATTCATCTGGAAAATCTATGATCAAAGGGTGTTTACCATCAAAAAGTGCTTCAGCTAACTAATCTGCAATGACTTGTCCCTTAATGGCTTTTTGATCCACATAAACAATGTCAAACTCACTAAGAATCATGACCCATTTTGTTGTATGACCAGTAAGAGCAGCGCGTGCCAAGAGATACTTGAGTGGATCAATTTTGGTAACAAGATGAATTTTATTATTAAGCATATAATTTCATAGCTTCTGTGTATAGAAAAAAACATCCAAACACGCTTTTTCAATTAGGGAATAATTCAACTCATAGCCAATAAGAGTTCTACTAAGATAATAAATTTCTCGCTCTTTGTCGGTGTCATCTAATTATGATAGGAGGGCTCCCAGTGTCACCTCTATAGAAGATATGTACAAAATCAGAGGGCAACCAGCAATAAGTGGCACCAACACTGGTGGATTAGCCAAATAACCTTTCATCTTCTCAAATGCATTTTGACACAAACAATCCCACTAAAACTTGATATTCTTGCGCAGAAGATGGGAGAACGGATGCACTTTGTTAGCCAGCTGTGACATGAATCTTTTTATTGATTGTATTTTTCCTTGTAAACTATGTAATTACTTCAATGTTTTGGGTGGTGGAATTTCTAGGATTTCTTTCACTTTCTTTGGATCAACTTCTATTCCATGATGTGATACAATGTATCCCAACAGCTTACCAGATTGTACCCCAAAGACACACTTTTTGGGATTCAGCCTAAGCTTATATTTCTCCAGTCACTCAAAGATGGTGGTAAGGATAGGAATATGAGATTCCCTTGTTTTGGATTTTCCTAAAAGATCATCCACATAATCTTCCATGATGACATGCAAAAGGTCATGAATGATGGTAGTCATTGCTTGTTGATAAGTGGCTCCAGCATTTTTAAGACCAAAAGGCATCACTTGATAACAGAAAGTGCCCCAAGGTGTTTTGAATGCAGTTTTGTGCTGGTCTTCTGGCGCTATCTTGATTTGATTATAACCTAAGAATCCATCAATAAGTGACAACATTTCATGTCCTGCCATCAAATCCACTATAATATCAATATTAGGGAGTGGAAAATCATCCTTGGGACATGCAAGGTTGAGGTCTCTGAAATCAGTGTAGATATGAATGCCCCCAATAGGCTTACCTACTGGTACAATATTAGAAACCCATTCAGGATAGTCAATTGGTCTGATTACCTCAGCATCCAACATCTTCTGAAGCTCTACTTTGACTACTAATGCAACTTGAGGATGCATCTTGCAAAGCTTCTGCTTGATAGGTTTTGCATTTGGATCTATCACCAGATGATGCATGACAAGATCTGTATCAAGCCCAAGCATGTCTTTTTAGGTCTAGGCAAAGTTGATTTTGTGCTTATGTAAGAATGTTGTCATGTCTTTCTTTTCTTGATCACTGAGAGAAGATGTAATGTAAGTGATATGTGGATTTTCTTCTGTGCCGAGGTTGATTGGAATGGTATCTTCAATGATCATAGAAGACACTTCTAGTTCTGATGATATAAATGGCAAGTCAATCTCTCCCTCCTCTAGCACCTCAGAAAGGTTTTCACTAGAGAAATCATCCTTTATTTTGTCTTTTTCTTCATCCTTAGGTGCCTGAGAGAGGTTTTCACCAGAGGATGTATTTTCATTTTTTTTTTTTTTCTTTTCTATTTTTGTGACTGAGAGAGTTGACTTGGCTACCAAAGTAGGCTTTTTCACTATAGTGTATATGATTTTCATGTTCTCAGAGATTCTTAAGTCCAAAGAGGGCTAAAACTGCCTCATCTGAATCGCATATGTCCAAAGCTAGTGGTGAATCTTGCTGATCCTAGTCAATTAATTCAGGGTTTGTGAGGGGTAAACAAGGGGATGAAAGGTCAGCTTGGGTAATAGTGAATAAATGGTGATTTTTAGTTAGGTCATCTTCAATGTATTGGAAAGGAATTTTGAAGAACTCTTCCTCAGTGTCTGATCCTGAGGCAGCTAAACAATAATCCTTAGCAAAGTTAGTCTTAGTTTCTACAGAACCCAATTTGTGTCCTTTAGAATAACCATTAGCTGTTATGATCTTCTTCTTTCCTATTTCATTAGCTCCAAGACTAGTACCATGATATCCCATTTTTTCAACAATGGTAGTAACTTTAGGATACTTTCCTTTGGGGAAAGTTACAGGTCATTCTTCTTCATCATTATAGAGCCAATCAAGGACACTATATTCCATGTGTTCATCTGATAAGGACCCCCAATGTTCAAAAATAGTTGACTTGTAGTGCATAAGTTCTTTATTCTTGGAAAGGAGTAATGGTGATGGTCTCCCATAAGACTTTGGAGATAAGGGGAGTTACCCAATACATAAGGCACTTTCAAATTTATACTCTCCCATGCCTTGATCTGTAAATGTTGCCTTTGCTTCGGATGAGGAGGGTTTATCTTCAGTAGCTTTGTCCTCAATGACTTTTTCTTTTCCTTTGGGTTCCTCAGTTGATGTTTTTGATGTCTTTTCTGAACCAGGGTTTTCTTTATTGGAGTGTCAGCCAAATTCATTCAACGAACAGTAATTAGCTTGTTTGCTTTCCAATCTTTTGCAATATTGAAAGGGCTCAGGATCTCCAGGAATTGTGATTTCTCTACCGTGATGTGGGAACTTTAGACATTGATGATATGTAGAGGTTACACCTTTGATAGCATGTATCCATGGACATCCTAGCAAGATGTTATAAGGTAGATCTAGATCTAGCACATGGAAAACAGTTTCATTCAGGGTAAGGCCCACTTGTAAGGGTAATGTGATCAAACCCTTTCTTTCTCATTCTCTATCATCATAAGCTTTTATTGTAATTCTCTTGTCTGCATCAATTAGGTCCTCAAAAAGACCAATGTTATGAATCATTTTCAATGTGCACAAATTTAGGCCAGATCCACCACCTATAAGGACTCTTTTGACTCTTGTGGAGCAGATTTTTCCTTCTATATGGAGGGATTTATTATGATGAGGATCAAGACCACTAAAGTCCTTATCAGTGAAAAATAGATGTTCTTGTGTGGCCAAGTTCCCTATCATGGCTTTGAATTGTGCAGCATTAATGTTTTTAGGAACACAGGATTCATTTAGAGCTTTATCAAGGACTTCTCTATGGATTGGCGATGTTGTTAAGAGCTCTAGAATGGATATCTATGCAGGTGTCTTTCATAATTGGGCCAACAAGTCAAAGTGTGAGGCAGGTTGAGCGGCAGTAGATGGTGTAGCTAGTGGATTGATAGATGTAGAAGATTTATCAGCAGCTTGAATAGTGACTCTGGGTCTTCGTGTAGTAGCATTATAATGAGCAGCTTTGAGTTTTATAGTATTAACATGCGTGTCAACTTCTTCAATGTGGCCACAAAGAGAATCAAACCCAAAGATATCATTTTCATCTAGACTCCCACATGTTCAATCATGGCCTGTAATGGTATTGGTAGAATAGTCATAGGGGATTGCATTTGATGCATTGTTTTGATTATGAGGCGGGAAAGGTTGATTATAGACTTCAAGTTTCGCATTAGATGAGGATGCATTCTGACCTTCAACCTCAATTTTTCCATCCTCAATGAGATCTTGCACAAAGTGTCTGAGCTTCATACATCTCTTGGTATCATGTCCCTTGATGTGATGATAATCACAATACTCATTATCTCTATACCAAACAAGTTTAGGTTGATTCTCGTCAAAAGGTTGAGTATTTGGGTAAACTATCATTCCTTGATCCGCGAGTTGTTTGAAGATCACATCTAAAGGCTCTGCTAAAGCTGTGAATAGTCATCACTGTCAATTATCATTGTTTCTATTGTGAGGGAACAAGAATGATTGATTATGCGATTGTTGATTATTGTGATTGTTCTGATTCTGATTGTTGTTCTAATTCTGATTGTTCTAATTGGGTTGATTCTAATTCTGATTTTGGTTATTATTGCGATACTGATTTTGGTTTTGATTGTTATTGAAATTGTTTTGATTGGTATTGTTGGATGCTTGAACATTTTAAACATGCTTGGCATTAGTCACTCCATCATTGACAACTCCTTTGTTCTTACTCCAAAATTTCGATTTATCGTTATTAGAAGGAGTATAATGTTTAATGCTACCACTTTGCAAAAGGCCATCTTCAATGTCCTTTCCCTTCTTGACAAGGGCTTCAAAGGTATCAAGTGAAGCCATCTTCATTTGGAAGGACATATCAGAGATTAAATTCTTTGTGAAGATGTCGATTAAGTGACTATCAGGTATTTTCCATGGAATGTGATTCGCAATATGCCTCCATCGTTGTAAGAAACTAGCAAAGGTTTCTCCATTCTTTTGTTTGGTATGGCATAAATCACTGAGTGTTTCTTGATGCTCAATGTTATATGAATATTACCCAACAAACTTCTCCACAAGGTCAGAGAAGGTAGAGATTGACCCATAAGGAAGGGCCATGAATCATTCCAAGGCTACGCCTCCAAGATTCCTAGTGAAGAGTATTTTCAAATAATTCTCATTATAGGCAACCTCTTGACATGCAATGTAAAATTCTTTGAGATGTTGGAGAGGACATGTCTCTCCCTTGTATTTTTTGAATTTAGGCATCTCAAATTTTGGTGGGAATGGTTGTATTGTGATAGACTTGTCAAATGGGTAGGGACAAATCTCTTCAAAAGAAAACTCCTTCTTGCCGCCACTTTGTAAACCTTGTACAATACTTTTGAGCTCATTGAATTGTTGGGTGAAATCTGGAGTAATTTTTGTGAGAAATGGGGGTACATAACCTCCACCTCCTCCAAATTGTGCAGCTAAAAAGCCCATGGAGGTCATACCAATCGTAGGAGGAGGTATATATTGATAAGCTCGTGATGTATTGTTTGCAGATGTTTTTTCCCCCATTGTTTGAAACAAGGAAGACAAGGGCATAGAAACTTGCCCTATGTTGTTGAAATTAGCACTTGCTCCTTGAGTCATCATCATTTGAGTGCTATTGTGTGTAGTATTGTTTGGCAAAGCACTTATGATTTTTTGGATTTGTTTAGGTGTCAATTGGGGTATTGATGCAGTTGTTGATACAGGTGTTGATATTGGTATTGATATAGGTGGTTCATTAACAGGTCCTTTACCAGTGTCACATGATGATGTGGCATTTGAAGTAGAAGCCATGGCTGTTGTAGTAGCATTAGTGACTTTAGTGACATTTTTGGTAAGGAGTGTTTCATCAAAGTCAATAGGAATTGTGACACCATTATGGATGAGATTCAGAAATATCTCATCACTATTATGCAAGATGGCCTTCTCAACCATTTCCAAATTGTAGGGGTCTCTAAGGAAGTCAATCACTTGGTTTGGTCTTTCTTCGTGGTCCCCTAATTCTTTTTCTTCAGCCACTTCCTCAGCTCGTACCCCACTTCCATTAAAGTATTATGTGGCAAATGGGTTCTCTTCATGATTAGTGTTGGATGTTGTTCGCCTCATGTTTTTAGCTTGGGATCGAGTGACAACCATACAATGGTAGAAGAATGAAAGACAAGGAGATGCAGGAAGTGAAATGGAGCAAATATCTTTGATTTGATTGGATTGGATTTGATTGATTGATTGATTGAATTGAAGATTGATTTGATTGATTTGATTTGATTGAAGATTGATTTGATTAGATAATTGATTTAAAATTTTTTGGGACAAAACCTAAGCATGTTAAGCCTTATGATGATACAAACACAAAGGATTTAAAGTAATACCTATTCTACTTTAAGATGGACTTGTGATCTCAAGAAAAATGGGATATCACTAAGGGATTTAAATTACTTGAGACGGACCGATGGTCTACAAGCAATGTTGTGTTTGTTTGAAGATGAAGGTTTACAATACTTTGATTAAGGCCTTTCAACCTAAGGATTTGATTTTGATTTTGATCTAATGCTCCAAAGGAAGGATGATGATGGAAGAAGTGGAAGAATGATCTAGAAGCTAGGTGTTACCTAATCATATTGTTCAAGAGTGACAAACGCTCTGTTGAGTCAAAACTTGGCTATGAATTTGCAAACATTATTGTTGTAGATGATTTTATCAAGTTTTTCACGATGTTCAATACCTTGTTTAATGGATGTTGCAATGTGTTGGAATTCCTTGGATTTACAGGTGGTTTCCTTTTGCTCTCTAAGGACTGGAGATGTAGGAAGTTTGACCTTCTTGTGCTTCTTAAAACTAGTCATGTCATGGAAAAATAATTTTTGGCCAAGTGAATGAATGATTTAGGAAAAATGGTTTTAGGGTCCTGGAGATGGTCAAATTTTGATTATCTTGGCCAATTTTTACAACTCACTATTTTGAAGCGAAGATGGCAGTCTCAGATGCAAACAGTGATCTTTGAAAATGACAATCTATGCAGATGATGATCTACGTAGATGGCGAATCCAGAGCAGAGATGGCCGACTGTGTCTAAGGCAGTGTGTTAAAATTTTGGGTAAATTTTTGATGTTCAGTCTAATTTTGAGTAAATTGTTTGATGGAAAGAACTGATTTTAAGAACAAGCAAACCAGAAAATAATAGACACACATCTCAAAACAATCCAACAAGGGACAAAGCAACCTTGAGGGATAACATCAAATTTGACATTTAAGGGATCTTGCTTCAACTTTGTAACATTTTGATTGTGTATGTTCAAGTGATTCTTTCAAACCACTTATGTTTTTACTGGGTCTAGCACATCGAACTATAGTTCAAATAGTAGCTACCTTAGGAATTTGGCTTTGCATGAAATATTATAGGCCCATTGCTTGGTTGTCCTTCAGCTCACACAACATGTCACCCCTGGAAGGGCGCCCGTGTTTTTGCCTTTTTCTAGGTATTGTTTCCATGCTACGAAGATATCTTTCACAACACAATACCCTGGGACACGTATGATGGGAATCTTGGGGGGAGATTCTTCCCTCCCCTTACACTATAATAAATCACCGTTCAAAGGTGAATCAGGTAGGCTACTACTTTATGGTTGCTAGTAAGTTTTTTGTGGCATCTCCACAATCAGTTTGTACGGTGTGAGACACTTAAGTCTCTAGTTCAACCATGCCATTATGCTGAGGATATTCACTCAGTATGGACTACCATTGAACATAACCTGCCCAAGCTGGAAGGGATAAAGCGGACCTTTGGGTCACACCTTATTTGTATACCGGTCAAAGGGATTACCGGTTTGAAGTCATCCTCTAAAGGGGAAGTGCTCTGTCTAGACAGGCCTCTCTAGAAGCTTGATTAAGCTAAGCTTTCTCTTCACCCAAGATCCACAAAGGAGAGGGGAGAGGATACAACTATAGTTTAATTAAAGCATCACTTAATTTAAAGGGTTTTAATTAATGACAAATAGTTTGAAAGAAGTGTTGAGAAACACTTCTTCAAACACACCAAGGAGAGTTCATTTCCAAATGAAACCTAATTAAACAACTAAGTGTTTTCTACCTAAGAAAAAGACACAATAGTATGGTTAATCATTCATGTTCAATTTAGTTTCCACATAGCAAAAAGAAAGCATAGAAAGTGTGTTCATTTTCCTTATGTCATTCAAGAAAATAGGCGCAGACGATGGATTATCGCAGACAGTGATCTGCGCAGACGACGATCTGCAAAAATGATGAAATACCTATGCAGACGACAAAAAATAGACAGTTGCTTTTTTATAAAAAATAAACAGACCTATCAAAATTGAGAAATAACATTTTCATCAAATTACTCAGCATTTAACCCTTAAAAAGTTTATCTCTGTCAGAAACAAGAGAGTTAAAAATACTGAAATTTAATAAAAAACAATTTTAAAAGCACAGTTTGATAAGTCTTTTTTTTTTGGACAGGCGGAGACGGAAAAGATTTTGCGTAGATGATTGATTTTTGCAGACAATCGAGTTTCAGAGACAGTGATCTGCGGAGACGGCGACTCTAGAGCGGAGACGGGTCTGTGTTAAAATTCTCTGAACTGCAAAAAATCTACAAAAAATGTTAGAAAATAAGGGACGTGGGTCCCACCGGGTGTGCCAAAATGTATATGCTAAAAACCTACCTGTTGGGAGCACGCTTAGACATGCAAATGTTAGAGATAAAAATCATTTAAACTACACTAACATGTCTAAAAAACATACTCTAAAACAACAATGGCTTCCATCATAATCTCTGATGAGCTGAACAAGGGCACCCAATGCCTTGTTGATTTTCTCTTAGAGATGTTATGTGGGTGTGCTCTCCCAACACAATATTAAAATCCCACTATGATCTATTGAATGCAAACTAATGATGGATGAAGAGCTCAAGAACAAGTATGAGGAACTTGTCTCAAGCCTCCACCAAATGATGGAAATGAAAAATGCAAATTATGCTAAGATGTTATGCAAGATCAAATGAAAGCTAGAAACTAGATTCATTCACCATTATGCCTAAAATGTGATTTCTAGATTATCTAAAGCATGACCATGAAAAACACTCTTAAAATTCTAGCACTAAATTAGCATGATAACAATGCATAAAATGGAGATGATTTGCTCTTAAGAAAGGCCTCTATTTATAAAGTTTTTGGAGGAGAGAGAGGGCTTGGATGAGGTGGAGCTCATGTGACATCCACATAGGTGCCACATGAGGGACACATAAGCCATGCAAGAGGCCCACTTTACTCACACATGTGTGAGCAAATTTGGATGTGATGGGTCAAAGTGTACTTAAAGTACACATGTGAAGGATCTTGTAAGAAGGTGTAAGAGAGTGTAAGAGTTTTATTCTAATGAAACACTTTTAGAAAGTGTAAGAAGGTGTTATCATGGGTGTAAGAAACCTTATTGGCACCAAATAAGGATTATTTAGAAAAGTCAATTTTTGGAAATTTGCTCACACATGTGTGAGCAAATAATTAGGACTAATTGTTGTAGGAATCAAGAAATTAACTTAATTAACCTTAGTTAATTAATGAATAGGTTTATTTGGTGAGAGTGATGTGAGATAGCGTAGGATCTAGGTTCAAATTAGCTTAATCCAAATTAATTTAGATTAATTATGGTTTAGTAGAATTTAGGTCATGTGAAGGAATAAATAAATTAAAAATTTATTCAAAGGGAATCAATGAAGGATAATATATTAAATAAGATTTAATACATTAAAAGGGGGAGTATTTAAATTAAATTTAAATACTAAGGAGAATGAATCATATTTAATTAAATAAATTTAATTAAATAGATAGAAGAATATAACAAATATAATTAATTAACATTAACTATAATGTTATGGGAATATTAATTAAATTAATATAAGCACGATTTTGGATGTCTACAAAGATAACTCAATCTAAAATGATTATCCTTACCATACCACAAACCATAGTCAATCATTCCTTTTAAGTACACTTCAATAGCCCCTCTTATGTGGCAGATTCTTATTTTTTTATATTCTTCATAATGTATTTCGCTTGTGATGTGTTGGTTTTAATAATATTTTCTTTTAAATTTCTTTAGACAACCCATTTTTCTCCACTAGCATAAGGTGATAAAAAAATTGTGCTAAAATGATTTAGAATATCTGAGAGGGGGTGAATAATTTATCCTCAGGTCTAGATGTACCAATTAAAATTTTGAACACTTCAACCAACTTAGATCTATTCAACAATCCAATCGGTCTCTATAGCATATGATTAGTAACATAAACTTGCAGTCCACTATTCTAAAGTAATCAACTTTTAGAATATAAAACTCTTAATAGTAAAATATATCAAATAAAATTCACACAAGTATGACACCAGGATTTAATGTGGAAATCCAATTTGGGAAAAACCACCAGTAACATGCTACCAATATTTTACTCTTCTGAAGTCAGCTCTGTGAGGAGCCAACACAGTTAGGGTTACAATACACATTGTTAGGTGTGACCCTGTTAAAGGATTTAATCAACCTATTATGAGTGGCCTTGTTACATGAATTAAGATCATTACATTAGAATGTCACCTTGATTATAGGATTTAAAAAATGATTGTAAGTTCATACATGATTAAAGGATTTTAACTGATACAATGGCTAGAAAGTAACCGCAATTTTTCATCTGAAACATACAACTCACTTTGCAAATTCAGATCTACTTTAGCTCAAATGTTGATTAACTAACTGGCCTTCATTATCATCTCTATCTCTCTGATTTTCTTAGAAATCCTTCAAGCAATCACCACTTCAAAGTTCTTTACTTCTCTTCTTATCCTTTTCTACCTTCTACTTAGATTAGCCAATCAATGGAATCAACCTCTCTTTCCATAACTTGTAATTAGGTTATCCTTATACCTCTCTAACTAGGTAGCTCAATCTTTTTCCACTTAATCATCACCTTAGATCTTAGGGTATGGTCGGATCCTAAAAATCCTTCGAACATTTCATTCTACTTCTATCTTGATATATAATTCTCAAAACTCCTTCTCAAATCCATACATAGAAATGGTTAATCATGCATTAAATTATCCAATTATTTCATCCTTATCTTCAACACACTTTACATATCCCAAGAATTCAACTCTGTTGGCTGGGAATCTCAACTCTTTCATAAACTGTAAGATACTGACACTTCATCATTACTGTGTTCTTTCGCTCGGTCATCACTAGATAACTCAATAAATACCGATGCTCGGTCGACACTATATAACTCGACATGTACTAGCGCTTGGTCAACACTAGCATCACTTGGATTAAACTAAAATTCCTTAATATTATTCTCTTTCTCTTGGTCAATACTAAGCTATTAGTCCTCATTACCTCACTTAGTGTTAAAGATAAACAACATATTATCTTGTCAATGTGCCAACTAATCAAGTACCCATTGTAGTTTCTCGTAACTCAACCATTTCACTAGGTTTTCTTGTTATTTCCTCTTTTCAAATCTTCTTCATCAATCAAATGATATGGCACTGTACTAGAGAGAAACTGTCTTACTAGTTAAGGTTTGACATCAATGATAATATAACAATTGTTTCAATTGTAGTTCCAACAATCTCCCTCTTTGGTGTTAATGGAAACACCACATGCATAGTTACCATATAATTCAAAAAGTGTGTTCTATTAATAGATTTTAATTAATATCCTTAGCTTTGTTTTGATTATCTTCTAGTGCAAATATAAGCTCCCCCTTTCTTGTGTGTATTTTAATATCTCCCTCTTAGTATTATCTCCCTCTTTGACAACAATGCCAAAGTCATTCATCTTCACTATGTAGATATCTCTATGTAAGATTTCTGAACTATATGATCCCTTTGTCATCTTTCTTATGAATGATCAACATCTTGTACTTAATTCTTCATAGCTTTAGGAAACTCCTAAAGTGTGACCTCCTTGCATCAATTTGTCAGATATTCTGGGTAGTACATTTGATGCAATCACTCTATTTAATATTAGTTAGCCTCATCTAGGGGAATCACCCCTAATCTACCTCTTAGATACTCATGCACATCCTTAGGTAAAGCTTTAGTAAATATATCTACTAAGAGCTATTTTGTATTCACATACTCTAGTCTCACTTCTTTGTCTTGAACTATCTCTCTCAAGTAATGATACTTGATAGAAATATACTTGGTCTTAGTTTGCATCACATGATTATTTTATATATTGATAGCTCATGTGTTATCATAGAAAATACCAAATGCCTCAGTGATTTCTTCCTTTGTACCTTTCAATAATTGCCTTATCCACACTATGTTTGAATAATTAAATGATGCTGCTACATATTCAGCTTCTGTTGTAGATTGATAAATGCAATTATATTTCTTTCTTGTCCAAGAGACTAACCTATTTCCTACAAAGAATGCACGACCACTTGCACTCTTTCTATCCTCCACATTTCCTTCCCAATCTACATCAGTAAAAACTTTTAGTTCAAACTTATCATTCTTCTTATAATACAATCTATAATCCTCTGTTCCTTTCAGATATCTCAATAGCCTTTTCACTGTCATCATGTGATTATCTTTAGGATTTGCATAAAATCTTGAAACAATCCCAACTACTAGTGTAATATATAGTCTGTTGTGAACAAAATATTGTATCTTCCCAATCATTGACTTATACAAGGTTTGATTTACTTATGTTGTATCATCAGTCTTTGATAGTTTCTATCCAGTAACCATGGGTGTACTTATTGGTCTTGACTCTTCCATGCCAAAGTTTTTTAGTATGTCCTTGATATATTTATATTTATTAATGTAGATACATTTCTTCATCAGATAAACTTGAAAACCAACAAAAATTTTGATCTCTCAAAACATAGACATCTCAAATTTAGTTTCCATTTCATTTGCAAATGTTTGGCATAGAACATTGTGTCCTCTAAATATGATATAATCAATAAATATTTCAGCTAACAATATCCCTATACCTTTTTCTATTTTTAAGTATAGATTATTGTTTTTATTTGTCCTAGTAAAACCAATTTTGACCAAGTAATTATGTAATCTTTCATACCATGCTCTAGGGCCTTGTTTTATTCCACTCAATACTTTGTGTAGCTTACAAAAAATATTCTTCTTTCTTGAATAAAAAAATCCTCTAGGCTATTCAATGTATACTTCTTCTTCTAGTATTCCATTCATAGATTTTGATTTAACATCCATCTGATACACTTTGAATCCTTTGTAAGATGCATATGCAAGTAGAGTTCTAAATCCTTCTAATCTAGCCACTGGGGAAAATGTCTCTCCATAGTCAATGCCTTCTTCTTGTGTATATCTTTTGCATACCAATCTAGCCTTGTTAATTGTGACATCTCCATGCTCAATCTTCTTATTTATAAATACCCACTTGGTTCCAATAGCATTCTTTTCCTTTTTTCTAGGTACTAGTGTCCAAGTTTTGTTCTTCTCTATTTTCTCAATTTCTTCATTCATGGCTTGAATCCAATCTTCATTATCTAAAGCATCTTTCACTGATTTCGGCTCAAATTCACATAATAAACATGTCATATTTTTCAACTTGCTTCTTTTCATAACCTTTGAATATTTTGCTCCAATGATTTGAGCTGGTTTATGATTCCTTCTCACATATTTTATAGTGTAGGCTCTATTATCCTTTCTTCTTGATGTTGTTCTTCAGATTCATCTTGCAAATTCACATAAGGTTCATCTTGTGTCTCTGCTTCCTCTCCTGATTGCTTAGTAGTTACCTGTTGATGCTCGACAACTTCTTGAAGTGACTCAGTAGATTCTTTCTATTGATTGGAAACTTCATTCTCTAGTTCAGGTAAATTGTTGGGCTCTCCTTCATTCATGTATACAAAAGATCTGTAATATTCAAGTTTCTACTTGCATTTAACTTCATTCTTTTCTACATATTCATCAATTATAACATTTTCAGTTTTCACAACTTTGTTAGTGTTATAATTTAAACACTTATATGCTTTTCTCTTTGTGGAATAACCTCAGAATATGCCTTCATCACTTTTAGCATCAAGTTTTCCATTCCTATTGTCTTTCAGTATATAACATTTTATTCCAAAGACTTTAAATTATTTTACATTAGGTGCATAACCATACCATAACTCATAAGGTGTAGCATTTGTACTTTTCTTGACATGTACTCGGTTCAAGGTATAGAATACTATACTTGCAAATTCTCTCTAGTATTTTTTTGCAACATTTTTCTATATCATTAGTGTTCTACCACAATCCATGATTGATCTATTCCTTCTTTCAGCTATACCATTTTGTGGGGGAGTCCTTGGAGTAGACATCTATCCTTTTATTCCTCTATCTTTTTAGAATATGTTGAATTCATTAGATATAAACTCTCCTCCTCTATCAAATCTCAGACATTTCAAGCTCTTACATGTCTCTTTTTCAACCTTTTCCAAATACAACTTAAACAACTGAAAGGCATCAGATTTTTCTTTGAGAAACATCACAGTCATCATTCTAGAGTAATCATCAACAAATAGAATGAAATAAATTATCACCATAGTATCTTTTCACTCCAATAGGTCCATGAAGGTCATAATGAACCAATTCAAAAATATCAAAAGAAGTATAGGATTTGCTCTTCAAACTAGACTTTGTCATTTTTCCCAATTGACATTTCTTACACATTACATTATCAGGTTTCTTCAATCTTGGTAACCCTCTTTCCCTTTTCATCTTACTAATCTTTACCAAACTATCAAAGTTCACATGACATAACCTTTTATGCCATAACCATACCTCATCATATTGTCCAAACAAACATGCCTCATCAGATAGATCTAGATAGAAAAAATTACCTCTTGTATGTTCTCCACTAACAATTAGCTCACCAATAACATCAAAGACTTTAGCCTTTTGTAATGGAATTCAAATCGGTATCCAAAAGTGTTCAACTATACAACACTCAAAAATTTATAGTTACATCCTTCAACCCAATAAGAATTATCACATCTGATCTTATTACTCAATCTTATTGATCCTTTTCCTTTCACAAGACATAGTGCATCATTAGTAAACTTAACACTACCACCTTTGCAATGATTTAAGGTTTCAAACTTTCTTTTATCACCAGTCATATGATGTGAGTAGCCACTATCAATTATCCATAAATCACCTTTACTCACATATGAAACAAGTGCAGTTTTCTCATCTTCATTAGAATCATCTTTTAGAGCAACATAAACAAATTCTATATCATGATCATCAGATTTATCAGATTTGCTATCACTTTTTTCTTCAACAATATAAAAGGATTTATTACCTTTGTCCTTGTATTCTTTGTACCTTTTTTAGTGTTTGTCATCCCTTTTTTATTTGTACTTGCTTTCTCTTCTTCCATCCTTATCATTCCTGTCAAGCCATCTTGTTGTAATATGGCTAACTTTGTTACATGAAAGATAGATTATAGGAAGTGTACCCTTAAATTTTCCTTTACCTCTAGGTAGTCTTTAGGCCATTAGTGCTTCAAGCTCATCAAGATCATCATCAGAAGTGTCACTGTCACTATTCACACATCTTTATTTTCCTTTCTTAGACTTATGAAGAATCAATTGTGATTTGAATGTAGAATCAACATTGTGAGGGGTGAAATTATGAAAAAATGACAATTCAAAAGTAGTAAATCTGTCAACTAGACCTTCCAAAATTAAGTTGTTACCAGGAGTACATCTCAGTTCTTGTATTCCATAAACTCTAATAGCATAAATAGAAAGTAGGGTTCTCGATACCTTGCTAATAACAGTATCATCATCAATAGTTCCATTACCTCCTCTAATAACATTCACAACCTCTTTAACTCGGCCACAATATTGAACAATAGTCTCACCTTCTAACAGTCTCATTTCATCAAACTTACCTCTCAATCTTTTAGATTTGTACCTTAGTACATTTGTGTCTACACCATAGATGGTTTTCAGTGTGTCCCACATTTCCTTTGCATTAGTTTAGTTTTTTATGTCTCCAAATTCAGGATAACTAAGGGTTGATGCAATATCCAAGATTACTTGATTGTGTTCTTTCTTTTCCTTCATATGTTGAGGTGTCAAAGGTGTAGGCACTAATATGTAATCATTTTCCACATAGTATTTTGTTGCATCTCCAATTCTCACTAGGTGTATCTTCATCAAACTTTTCCATGCAGGGAAGTTCTGCTTGTTCAACCTTGGTACCTCCTTTTTGTACATCTTGATCGTTAGCTTTAAGTACCTTAAAAAAATTCCTTACAAGCACCAAAATATCTTATACCAATTCTTAGAATGATTCAAAATAACTGAGATGGGGATGAATCAGTTATCCTCAGGTCCAGATGTACCAATTGAACTTTTAAACATTTCAACCAACTTATATCTACTCAACAATCCACTCGGTCTCTATAGCATATTCTTAGTAACATAAACTCGAATTCCATTGTCCTAAAGTAATCAACTTGTAGAATATAAAACTCTTAGAAGTAAAATACATCAAATAACATTCACAAAAGTATGACACTGGGATTTAATGTGGATTACCAATTTGGGAAAAACCCCAAGTAACATGCTACCAATTTTTCACTCTTCTAAAGTGATCTTTGTGATGATCCAACCATGTTAAATGTTATAATACACACTTTTAGGTGTGACCCTGTTAAAGGATTTAATCACCTTGTTAGGAGTGGCCTTGTTAGAGGACTTAATATCATTCCATTAGAATGTCACCTTTATTAAAGGGTTTACAAAATGACTATTAATTCAACCTTGATTAAAGTAATTTAACTAATACACTGGTTAGAAAGTAACACCGGTTTTTTATCTAAACTATACAACTCACTTTGCAAATACATATCCACTTTAGCTCAAATGTTGATCAACTAACTGGCCTTCATTATCATTTCTATCTCTTTGATCTGCTTGGAAATCCTTCAAGCAATCACCACTTCAAAGTTCTTTACTGCACTTCTCATATTTCTCTACCTTCAGCTTAGATTAGTCAATCAACTGAATAAACCTCTCTTTCCATGACCTACAATTTGGTTATCCTTATACCTCTCTAACTAGGTAGCCTGATCTTTTTCTTCTTAATCATCACCATAGACCTTAGGGTTTGGTCAGATCCAAAAAAATCCTTCCAACATTTTGTTCTCCTTCTATCTTTTTAGATACTTCTCAGAAATCCTTCTCGAATCCATACATAGAAACGGTTAATCATGCATTAATGCTCAAAGTCATTGATCCTTATCTTCAACATGCTTTACATATCGCAAGAATTCAACTATGTCAGCTGGAAATCTCAATTCTTTCATAAACTATAAAATACTGACACTCGGTCATGATTGTGTTCTTCCGCTCTGTCATCACTAGACAACTCGGTAAATACTAATGCTTGATCAATACTATATAACTTGGCATGTACTTACTCTCGATCAATACTATCATCACTCGACTTAAACTTGAGTTCCTAAAACTTCTACTCTTTTGCTAGGTCAAGACTAAGCTTTTAGTATTACTTACCTCACTTAGTGTTAAAGATAAACAACACATTATCTTGTCAATGTGCAAACTAATCAAGTACCCATTGTAGTTTCTCATAACTAAACCATTTCACAAGGTCTTATTGTTATCTCCTATTTTCAAATATTCTTCATCAATCAAACAATATGTCACTTTACTAGATAGAAATTATCTTACCAATTAAGGTTTTACATAAATGGCAATATAACAATTGTTTCAATTGTAGCTTCCAACAAATTGAACCTATCATGACATTCTTCTACTTGTATCTCAATTATTCTATATTTTTTGTCTATTTTATCTTACTTTTTATTTGTACATATTATGTCCTCTTCTTCTATTGTGCTCATAATTCTACTACCTCTGGTGGATGAGGTCAATTTATTACAATTGTATTCTATATACAAGAGTTATCACATACACATACAGACCCTATAGTTAGTAGATCACTTATGGGCTCTCTTTTTTGTAATGTTTTATGTTTACTTAGTGTTTTCCTTGCTAGTAGACATCACAATGGAAACACATTATGGATCCATGTATGCTACCTGAAATTCAATTCTCCTGAAAAGGCATATGAAACCAATTTAGTATGGGGGCATGTAATCTACTCATTGTTACATATTTTGCACACACTATAGGTGTTATTTTCAAATCTCCTCTTGGTATATGTCCTTGGATATGATGCTTTCCTTGGTTATTATTTTTCACCATTCTATTGGGGAATGAAAATAATGAGGACCTAATTCAGTTGGGGGCTTGGAGTTTCCTTGTCTCATTTACCTCGATAACAAATTTCCAATGTTTTGATGTATAATATTGAGAGTATAGAATAATTTCATACTCTTTCTAAAGTGAGGCATAATGTAGCATCATAAATTGTATCCATATATACAATTCATTCCTTAGATAGGTCTTGGTTTAGTGTCTTTGGTCTCTTATGTTTTTCAATGCTTGACCTAGCCTTGATTTTGTTTATACCAACTCAATTCAACCTTTTTCTTAGCATTGTTTCCTCAATTGGGACCCCTTGTCTAAATTTATAATCACATAGGTGGGAATAAGGTGACCTAGTTAACCTATTCCCCTATATTGTGTCCCAAATTAAAATCCCATAATGGTTACATTTTTTAGGAGATACTCCAAACCTATGTCGACCTTGTTCAATTTTTCATCCTAAAATGATGTGAGAGGTATATAAACAAGGGTACCTCCCCCATTTTGCATCCATCAATCCATTAACCAAGCATCAATGGTTCAAGTCAAACATCCATTCAACCAAGAAAGAGATCAATATTTCCAAGCATTAAAGACTAGGGAGTAATTTATAGATACAATAAATTTGGAAGGAAACCATAATCTCCTTGTAATTGAAGTCAACAATCAAGTTAATTACAAGCCTATTCATAGGTTTTTTTAAAAAAAAAGGTTTATGAAGGTATAAGCATTTAACTTTCTATTCTAGAATCTATTTTATTTGAATATGCTTTCCTTTCAAGTAATTTTCATGTATATTTAAAGGTTAATTCTTAAAATGTGATTTGACTTAGGTAGACAACTTTCCACACAATATTTTCTCTCTTTTTTGTATTCAGGAACAAGTGGCAGCAATATAGAGTGATATAGATTGATTAGGAAATTGGCTACATTCTACAAATAAAATTTTTTAAAGTGCAAGGAATAGGGCGAGTGAGTCTACAGAGTCCTATGGATAGGGTGACTAGGCTGCCCAACCCCTATATTCTAGCCTAAAATTTAAACTACAGTTGTGTTACACTCTCCCTTTATTTTTTCTACTTCTTGAATTATCTTTTTTTTGTAGTTAGAAGCTATATATTTTTCCTTTCTAAACCTATATATTTTATTTACATTCACATTCAAAAAAAATTCATTATGAAATGATCATTGTAACCACCTAGTGCTCCATTCCTCTTGAGGCCTAGAGGATTATCTATCTTCCAATGTAGTAAGATAAGATAACAGGTGTATGATATAAATTTTTTTATGCATGAGATTGTAATTTCTATTGTACACCATTGCACACTATAAAATGAGTTCCCCAAATTGTCAATGGAAGAGAAACCTTATATTTATAAATAAATCAAACCTTAACAAAACCCATAGATTTGGATGAATAATTAAACTAGATTGAGAACCGGGTCATGCAAAATTTATTTAAAATTTAATGAAATGACATCAATATCTCAAAATTGCAGCTAGAAAATCTAGGGAAAAAATATTTCAACCATAAAAATATAAAATAATTCATCTTTAGGGTTTGATCAAAAATTATTTGTGCCATATAAATCCCAATGATAATATTCAAAAGAATTGCACAAATAATATGTTGAATTTAGGAACATGTCCTTAGAAAATAATTGGCATGGAGAGACATAAGATTGATTGAAGTAGCATGTTAAGGATATAACAATTGAAAGGAGTATTGAAGACATGTCAAACTCCCTAATAAACTTAGGCCACTAATGACTTGTGAATGTGAATAAATTTTAAAATGGTATAAATTAAAAGGTTAGGCTTTAGAACAAATTTAGGGAAACAATTAGGAAAAGAATAATTCACGGGAGGATAATGTTGGGATTAATGGGAAGTAGCAATGAGAGGGGAGGGGTTATTCAGTACCTCTAAAACTTTTAACACTTTTCACCTTTCTTTATTAGCAATCAATCTTTATTGTATTACCGACCAAATATGATGTTCTTTCTTATGCATGTAATATTAATTCATAATATTAATTGTATGCAAAATTCATAGAAAAATTAATGAAAGTAATAGACACATAACACAAGATATGATATCGCAGAAAACTCTTGTTAGGAAGTAAAAACTGCGATAGGGATGACACCCACAAAACTTCACTATCTGCAGAATGGAAGGGAGTTAGTTAAGGCTTACAATTTGATCACTTCTGATGATCTAACCTATTAGTAGTATTAATGTGGAGATCTATTAGGATATACTCTGTTAAGATTTTTAGCAACACTGATGTAGTGTGCACTTGGTTAACAGATTTACAATAGGATTGTTAAATCCACCTTCCTTGAAAGGATTTCTTAAGTGTACCCCACTTGTTAGAATGTGTACAATATGTTTGACCTAACTGTATGCAATCTATAATTTTTTATTACAGATCCATTAAAGCTTACAATATATGAATATCACCTATAGTGATTGATTAATACCTTTTCCTGCATGTCGGTAGCCTTGGTTCTTGTTCTTGTAAAACTAATTTGATCTTTGTCTGTTTTGCTGCATGAATTCTCTTTTCTGATCCTTAGATTCTCTCAGTGGCTACAATCATCATCGAACAACATGTTCATAATTGAATGATCATCTATTTAAACAATTTTTTGACCTATTCTAGAATCACACATTACAATGTTAACTCTAGTTCCAAGGTATACAACTTGACCTTGATCCTTTAGTTTGCATGTTTTAAATCAGTTAAACTGATAAAAAAATAATAATTACATTGTTTTTCCCTCACGTAATGGATTTAAAACAAATCAAGAAGATAAATAGAAAACTTCAGTGATTTATCTGACGTGGAAAGTCAGATCCACTTTTTGTGGGATGTAACTTACTGTCAGTTCTTGATTGTCAGTGTGAACTAAAAGTCTGTCAGTGTTCCTTCTTTGAACTGATCACCAGGTTCCTTTGATCTATCGGGATCCACTCTTGACTATTTCATCGGGTTGTACTGTTGGTTACTTGTCAGGTTCATTTGTCCTTTTTCTCATCGGGTAACACTTAATAGTGTTGCGTCAGGATGCTTTGTACTTAGAAATATCGGTAACCTTGGTGTCGGGTAGTGTTGTTCCCTCTCTATCGGTGTAGTATAAAATGATGGTTTTTATCATGTTTTTCCTTGTATATACTAATAGAAAAATATAATGTCTACAATCTCCCCCTTTGACATTAGTATCAAAAACTGATATGTGCAAAATACTAAAGTGTTTAGTGTAGACGTCTAAAATCGTCCTTATATTAATTTAATTAATAATCCCTTAGCATTATAATTAATTTTAATTAATTAATTATATTTGTTATGTTCTTCTATTTATTTAATTTAATTTATTTAATTAAATATAATTCACTTTCCATAGTATTTGAATTTAATTTAAATACTATCTCCCTTTGATGTATTAAATTTTATTTAATACATTCCCCTTCATTAGTCCCCTTTAAATAAATTTTTTATTTATGTATTCCTCCATATGACTTAAATTCTACTAAACCAAATTAATTTCTAATTTGGATTAAACTAATTTGAACCTAGATCCTATCCTACCTCACATCACTCTCACCAAATAAACCTATTCACTAATTAACTAAGGTTAACTAGGCTAATTTCTTGATTCCTACACCAATTAGTCCTAATTATTTTCTCACACATGTGTGAACAAATATCCCAAAATACACATTTCCAAATAATCCTTATTTGGTGCCAACAAGGTTTCTTACACCCATGATGACACCTTCTTACACTTTCTAAAACTGTTCTATTGGCCCAGATCTCTTACACCTCTTACAAGATCCTTCACATGTGTACTTTAAGTACACTTTGACCATCACATCCAAAGGTAATCACACATGTGTGAGCAAAGTGGGCCTCTTGCATGGCTTATGTGTCCCTCATATAGCACCTATGTGGATGCTACATGAGCTCCACCTCATCCAAGCCCTCTCTCTCCAAAAAATCTATAAATAGAGGCCATTGTCAAGAACAAATCATCTCCCTTTTATGCATTGTTATCATGCTAGTTCAGTTCTACAACAATTTTAGTATTTTCATAGAAATCTTAGTTTTTAGTTCATACTTAATGCATTTTCAATCTAGATATCACATCTTAGGTCATAATGGAATGAATCTTAGCTTAGATCTTGTATACCATCATAGTTTTATCATTGAATCATCATCTTAGATTAATGCTTGCATTTTCATCAATGGTGAAAGCTTGAGACAAGTTCCTTATACTTTTCCTTGAGTTATTAGCTCATTTTGTTCATTACATTTCAAGTGGGATTAGTATATTGTGTTGGGAAAGCACACCCACAAACTTTTCTAAGAGCAAATCAACAAGGCATTGGGTGCCCTTGTTCAGCTCATGGGAGGTTATGATGGAGTCTTTTTCTTTAGAGTATGTTCTTAGATATGTTAATGTAGTTTATTGATGTATTTCTCTAACATTTTCATGTTTGAGCGTGCTCCTAATAGGTTAGATTCTAGCATATACATTTTGGCACACCCAGTGGGACCCACGTCCCTTAATTTCTATTATTTTTTTGCATAATTTTTGCGATTCTGGAAATTTTCATGTAGACCCATCTCCGCTCTAGAGTCACCATCTCTACAGATCGTTGTCTGCACTTCCCAGCTGTCTGCGCATATAACTCACCATCTCCACCTATTTAGAAATAGACTCATAATACTGTGGTTTAAACTATTTTTATCAAGTTTTTAGTATTTTAACTCTCGGGTTTTTGACAGTAAGGCAATTTTTAGGAGTTAAATGTTGTCTGATTTGGTAAAAATCTTATTTTTAAGTCTGATTAAGTCTATTTTTAGCATAATTTGGCTATGTTTATTTAACCGTCTGTGCAGGTGATTTGTCATTTCTGCAGATCACCATTTGTGCAAATCACCGTCTGTGATACTTGGCCATCTGCACGTTTTCCTAGATTTTAGTAATTTCTGGCAACATAGTTAAAACTTCAAGACTAACCAATTTCATGCAGGTTCCCTGATGGTTTTTAACAGATTCTTAAAATGAACTTGTCTGGTTAAACACTTGTCTTGGAATGTATGTTGTTTAAAATTTACCTCACTCAATCTTGAATGTTAAGGGAATGAACTTCAACCAATCTTGAATGACATAAGGCAAATTAACACACCTTTTACAAGCTTTCTTTTTGCTATGTGGGAAACAAATTAAACATGAATGATTAACCATACTATTGTGTATTTTTCTTAGGTAGAAAACACTTAGTTGGTTTTAAATAGGTTCAATTCGGAATGAATACTTCTTGGTGTGTTTGAAGAAGTGTTTTTTAACACTTCTTTCGAGCTATTTGTCATTATATTAAAACCCTTAATATAAGTGATGCTATGTTTAAGTTATAGCTATATCCTCTCCCCTCGCCTTCATGGATCTTGGGTGAAGAGAAAGCTTAACTTAATCAAGCTTCTAGAGAGGCTTGTCTAGAGGGTGTGCTTCCCCTTTAGAGGATGACCTCAAACCAGTAATCCCTTCAGCCAGTATAGAAATAAAGTGCAACCCAAAGGTCCTCTTTATCCCTTCAAGCTTGGGTGGGTTGTGTTCAATGGTAGTCCATACTGAGTGAATATCCTCATCATATTGGCATGGTTGAACTAGAGACTTAAGTGTCTCATGTCGTACAAACCAATTATGGGGACGCCACAAAACCTTGCTAGCAACTGTAACTTAGTAGCCTACCTGATTCACCTCCCAATGGTGACTTATTATAGTGCTAGGGGAGGGAAGATTCTCCCCCCAAGATTCCCATCATATGTGTCCTAGGGTATTATGTTGTGAAAGAGATCTTTGTAGCACAGCAGCAATACTTGGCAAAAAGAAAAAACACAGGTGCCCTTTCGGGGGTGACACTGTTGTGTGAGCTAAAGGAATACCAAGCAATGGGCCTATAATATTTCATGCATAGCCAATTTCCTAAGGTAGCTACTATTGAATTGTCTTTGTTGTGCTAGACCAAGTAAAAATATAAGTGGCTTGAAAGAGTCACTTGAACATACACAAATGAGATCCTACAATTTGAAATCAAGGTTTCTTAATGTCACATTTGTTGGTATCCCTCAAGGTTGCTTTGTCCCTTTTTGGATTGTTTTTAGATGTGTGTCTGCTATTTTTTTGGTTTGAATGTGCTGAAATCAATTCTTTCCATCAAACAAATTTGCCCAAAATCAGACTGAAGATTAAAAATTTGCTCAGAATTTCAACACACTATCTTAGCCACAATCGGTCATCTCCACTCTGGATCTTCCATTTGTGCAGATTACCATCTGTGCATATCACCGTCTATGTAGATCATTTTCTATGCAAATCGTCAGCTGCATCTAAGATAGTCATCTCCACTTGAAAATAGTGAGCTTCCAAATCTGCTCAGACGTTAAAAAATTTGACCTTTTGTAAGACACCGAAACCATTTGTCCTAGATCATTTAGTCATTCAGCCAAAATCATATTTTTCATGACATGACCAATTTTAAGAAACATAAGAAGGTTAAGCTTCCAACACCTCCAGTCTATTGAGATCAGATGGAAACCACTCGTAAATCCAAAGAATACCAACATATTAGAACATCTATCAAACAAAAGATTGAACATCGTAAGAAAATTGATAAGATCATCTACAACAACAAAGTTTGCAATTTCATGGCCAAGTATTCTATCAACAACTTTCTTTTTTTTCCATTGAGCGATACGATTAGATAACCTCTTGCTTTTGGATCATTCTTCCATTCTTCCATCATCATTCTTCCTTCTCTTGGAGCATTAGATCAAATCATCAAATCAAATCAATCCTTTAGGTTGAAAGACCTTAATCAAAGTATTGCAAACCTTCATCCTCAAACAAACACAACTTTTCTTGTAGACCATCAGTCTATCTCAAGTAATTTAAATCCCTTAGTGATGTCCTATTTTGATTGAGATCACAAGTATATCTTCAAGTAGAATAGGTATTGCTTCAAATCCCTTTGTTTTTGTATCATCATAAGGTTTTTTCATGCTTAAGTTTTGTTCCAAAAACCTTTAAATCAATCAATCAATCCCCAATCCAATCAATCAATCAATCAATCTTTAATTAAACATCAATCCAATAAAATCTAATCAAATCCAGAATCAAGATTTTTGCTCCATTTCATTTCTCATACCTTCTTGTCTTCCATTATTCTAAAACCACCATTGTATGGTAGTCACTCGATCCCAAGCTAGAAACATGAGGCGTGCAACATTCAACACTATTACCCATGAAGAGAATCCATTTTCCATGCAATATTTTCAAGGAACTGGGGTACAAGATGAGGAAGTGCTTGACAAAACTGAACTAGTGGACCAAGAAGAAAGACCCACCCAAGTGATGGACTTCCTTAGTGATCCATACAACTTAGAAATGGTTGAGAAGGCCATTATGCATAACAATGCTGAAATATTCTTGAATCTTGTTCATAATGGTGTCACAGTTCCTACTGACTTTGATGAAACACTCCTTACCCGAAATGTCACCAAAGCCACTATTGTTTCTACTACAGCCATGGCTTCTACTTCAAATGCTACATCATCACGTGACACAATTAAAGGACCTGTTAGAGAACTATCCACATCAATACCTACATCAGCACCTATGTCAACCTCTGCATCAATACCTCAATTGACACCATAATAGATCAACATATCATAAGCGCTTTTCCAAATAATACTACACATAACAGCACTCAAATGACGACGACTCAAGGAGTAAGTGCTAATGTCAACAACATAGGGAATATTTCCATGCCATTGTCTACATCTTTGTTTCAAATAATAGGAGCAAAAACATCTGCAACCAATACATCCTGAGCATATCAATACATACCTCCTCCCACTATTGGTATGACCTCTACGGGATTTTTGGCTACACAATTTGCAAGAGGTGGAGGTTATGTACCACCATTTATTTCATATAGTACTCTAGACTTCACCCAACAATTCAATGAGCTCAAAAGTATTGTACAAGAGTTACAAAATCGGGGCAAGAAGGAGTTTTATTTTGAAGAGATTTGTGCCTATCCATTTGACAAGTCTATCACAGTGCAACCATTCCCACCAAACTTTGAGATGCCCAAATTTTAGAACTACAAAGGTGAAACATGTCCTCTACAACATCTCAAAGAGTTTTACATTGCATGTCAAGAAGTCACCTATAATGAGTATTACTTAAAAAAACTCTTCACTAGGAGTCTTGGAGGCGCATCTTTAGAATAGTTCATGGCCCTTCCTTATGGGTCAATTTCTACTTTCTCTGATCTTGCAGAGAAGTTTGTTGGATAATACTCATATAGCATTAAGCATCAAGAAACACTCAGCAATTTGTGCAATACTAAACAAAAGAATGGAGAAACCTTCACTAGTTTCTTACAATGATGGAGACATATTGCAAATTGCATGCCATGGAAAATACCTGATAGTCACTTAATTGACATCTTCACAAAAAATTTGATCTCTGAGATGTCTTTCAAAATGAAAATAGCTTCACCTGACACCTTTAAATCCCTTGTTAAGAAGGGAAAAGACATTGAAGATGGCCTTTTGCAAAGAGGTAGCATCAAACACTATACTCCTTCCAACAATGATGAACCAAAATTTTGGAGTAAAAACAAAGGAGTTGTCAATGATGGAGTAACTAATGCCAAGCATGTTCAAAATGTCCAAGCATCCAATAATAAAAATCAAAACAATCACAATAACAATCAGAATCAAAATCAGAATCAAAACAATCATAATCAAAACAACAATCAGAATCAAAACAATTAGAATAACAATGAACAATCATGCAATCAATCATTTTTATTTCCTCGCAACAATTGCAATAACAACAAAAACAATAATAACGACAATCGACAATGGCGATAATTCAAAACTTTGGCAGAACCTCTATATGTGATCTTCAAACAACGTGCAGATCAAGGAATGATAGTCTATCCAAATACTCGACCTTTTGATGAGAATCAACCTAAACCTATTTGGCATAGAGAAAATGAGTATTGTGATTATCATCGTATCAAGGGACATGATACCAAGAAATGCATCAAGCTTAGACACTTTTTGCAAGATCTCATTGAGGATGGGAAAATTGAAGTTGAAGGTCAGAATGCATCCTCATCTAATGTGAAACTCAAGGTTTGCAATCAGCCCTTCCCACCTCACAATCAAAACAATGCATCAAACGTGATCTCATATGACTATTCTACCAATACTATCATAAGCCATGATTGAACGTGTGGGAGTTTAAGTGAAAATGATATCTTTGGGTTTGACTCTCTTTGTGGCCACATTGAAGAAACTGGCATGTATGTTAACACCATAATCCTCAAAGCTACTGATTTTAATACTACTACACGAATACCCAGAGTCACTGTCCAAGCTATTGATAAACCTTCTACATCTACAAATCCACTAGCTGCACCATCTACCACTTCTTAGCCTGCCTCGTGCTATGACCTATTGGCTCAGTTAGGGAAGACGCTTACATAGATATCCATTCTAGAGCTACTGACAACTTTTCCAATTCATAGAGAAATCCTTGATAAAGATCTAAATGAATCATGTGTCCCTAAGAACATCAACGCTGCACAATTCCAAGATATGATAGGGAACTTAGCCACACAAGAACATCTTGGCTTCATCGATAAGGAATTTCGTGGTCCTAACCTACATAATAATAAATCCCTCCATATAGAAGGCAAAATCCAATCCACAAGAATAAAATGAATCCTTATAGATGGTGGATCTGGCTTGAATTTGTGCACATTGAAAATGATTCATAATATTGGTCTTTCTGAGGACCTCATTGATGAAGACAAATAAATCACAATAAATGCCTATGATGATCAAGAAATAGAAAGCAAGGGTCTGATCACACTTCCCTTACAAGTGGGTATGGCCTTGATTGAAACTGTTTTCCATGTGCTAGATCTAGATCTACCTTATAATATCTTGTTGGGATGACCATGGATACACGCTATCAAAGTTGTACCCTCTCCTTATCATAAATGTCTAAAGTTCGCACATCATAGTAGAGAAATCATTATTCATAGAGATCCTGAACCCTTTCAGGTTTGGAAGAGATTGGAAGGCAAACAATCTAACTATTGTCCATTGAATGAGTTTGGCCGATATTCAAATCAAGAAGCCCCTATTTCAAACACTCCATTAGTTCCAGAGAAGACATCAAAAACACCAGATGAGAAATCTAAAGGAAAGGAAAAATTCACTAAAGACAAGGTCATTGAAGACAAACCCTCCTCATCTAAAGTAAAGGCCACTTTTATAGATCAAGGCATGGGATAGTATAAATTTGAAAGTGCTCTGTGTGTTGGAAAACTCCCTTTGTCTCCAAATTCTTATGGAAGACCATCACCATTACCCCCCTCTAAAGACAAAATGCTTATGCACTAAAAATCAACTATTTTTTAACATTGGGGGTCCCTATCAGATGAACACATGGAATACAATGTCCTTGACTGGCTCTATAGTGATGAAGAAGAATGACCTGTAATTTTCCCCCAAAGGAAAGTATCCTAAGGTTATGCCCATTGTCAAAAGCATGGGATATCATGGTACTAGCCTTGGAGCTAATGAAACAGGTAAGAAGAAGATCATAACAGCCAATGGCTATCCTAAAGGACATGGATTGGGTTTCGTAGAGACCAAGACTAACTTCGCTAAGGATTATTGTTTAGCTACCTCAGATTCAGACACAAAGGAAGAGTTCTTCAAAATTCCTTTCCACTATGTTAAAGATGACCAAAATGAAAATCACCATGTCTTCACTATCACCCAAGCTGACTTTTCATCACCTTGTCTACCCCTCACAAATCCTAAATTAATTGATTGGGAATAGTAAGACTCAACACCAGCTTTGGACGTTTTTGATTTGGATGAGGCAGTTCTAGCCCTCTTCAGACTTAAGAATCTCTGAGAGTATGAACATCTGATTCACTATATCAAAAAAGCCTACTTTGGTACCCAAGTCAACTCTCTCAGTCAAAAAAATAAAAAAGAAAATAAAAATCAAAAAAATGAAAATACATGCTCTGGTGAAAACCTCTCGTAGGAACCTTTAGATGAAGAAAAAGATAAAATAAAGGACACTTACTCTAGTGAAATTTTTTTTGAGGCACTAGAGGAGGGAGATTCTAACCTGCCATTTATATCTTTAGAACCAAAAGTGTCCTCTATGATCATCAAAGATAATATTCCAATCAACCTAGGCATAGAAGCAGATCCACACATCACCTACATTGTAGTTTCTCTCAGTGATCAAGAAAAGAAAGACATGACAACATTCTTTCATAAACACAAAATCAACTTTGCATGGAATTACAAGGACATGCCCAGGCTAGATATAGATATTTTCATGCATCATCTTGTTGTAGACCCAAGTATAAAACCTGTTAAGCAGAAACTTTGCAAGATGCATCCGCAAGTCGCATTGGTAGTCAAAGTAGAACTTCAAAAAATGCTGGATGTTGAAGTAATCAGACCAATAAATTATCCTGAATGGGTTTCTAATATTGTACTAGTAGGTAAACCTCCTGGGGGAATTCGCATCTACACTGATTTCAGAGATCTAAACCTTGCATGTCCCAAGAATGATTTTCCACTCCCAAATATTAACATTATAGTGGATTTGACTGCCAGACATGAAATGTTGTCACTTATGGATGGTTTCTCAGGTTACAATTAGATCAGAATAACACCAGAAGACCAGCACAAAACAACATTCACAACACCCTGGGGCACCTTCTGTTATCAGGTGATGCCTTTTGGCCTTAGAAATGCCAGAGCTACTTATCAATGAGCAATGACTACCATCTTTCATGACCTTTTACATGTCATCATGGAAGATTATTTGGATGATATTTTAGGCAAATCCAAAATAAGGGAATCACACATTCCTATTCTCACTACCATTTTTGAGTGATTGGAGCAGTATAAGCTTAGGTTGAATCCTAGGAAGTGTGTCTTTGGAGTACAATCTAGTAAACCACTAGGATACATAGTGTCATGACATGGAATAGAAGTTGATCCAAAGAAAGTGAAAGCAATCCTAGAGATGCCACCTCCCAAAACATTGAAGCAATTACATAGGTTACAAGGAAAACTGCAATCAATCAAAAGATTCATGTCACAAGTAGCAGATAAGGTGCATCCATTCTCTCATCTCCTGCATAAGAATATCAAGTTTCAGTGGGATTGCTTATGTCAAAATGCATTTGAGAAGTTGAAAGGCTATTTGGCTAATCCACCCATGTTGGTACCACCTGTTGCTGGTCATCCTCTGATTTTATACATATCTTCTATAGAGGTCATGTTGGGAGCCCTCCTGGAACAATTAGATGATATCAGCAAAGAGCAAGTAATTTACTATCTCAACAGGACTCTTATTGGCTATGAGTTGAATTATTCCCTAATTGAGAAGGCATGTTTGGTTGTTATTTTTTGTACATAGAAACTATAGTATTATATGCTTAATCATAATATCCATCTTGTTGCCAAAATCAATCCCCTCAAATATCTCTGGCATGTGCTGCTTTTATTGGTCGTACAGCGAAATGGGTCATGATCCTTAGTGAGTTTGACATTGTTTATGTGGATCACAAAGCTATCAAAGGACAAGTAATTGCAGATCAGTTGGTTGAAGCACCTGTTGACGGTCAACATCCTTTGATCATAGATTTTCTAGATGAGTTAGTCCTTAATCTTGCCCTGAGTCCACCATGGAAGATTTATTTTGATGGATCCTTCACTCAGAAAGGATTGGGGGAAGGAATCTTGTTTGTTACACCCAAAGGGGATCTCATCCCTAAATCCTATAAATTATAGTTCCCTTGTACCAACAACATTGCAGAATATGAAGCCCTTGTACTTGGACTCTGGCAGGCCATACAATGGAAGATTATCACTTTATTGGTGCTTGATGATTCACAATTGGTTATCAAACAAATTATGGATGAATATCAAACAAAGGATGACAAGTTGCTTCCCTATCACCATATAGTTGAGGATCTCAAAATGCATTTCACTGAGCTAATCTTCCAACAGATCCCTCACACAAACAATAAAGCAGTAGATGCCATGGCAACAATTGGGTCCTTGATCACTATGCCAGAACATAGCGCACAGTGTGAGTTTCTTGTTGAAAATCTTATGGTCCCTATCTATGACAAAATGAATTCCGAAATGGTGTGTGAAATTGCTAATGCCAATTCCCCATGGTACCAAGAAGTACATTCCTACCTTCGCAATGGACATACCTCACTTAATCTAACCCCCAACCAATGTAAAACCTTCATTCATCACACTTTCCGATACACAATCCTTGCTGATACCCTTTTCTGAAAGCATTTCGATGGAACTCTTTTAAGATGTCTAAATTTTGATGAAGCACAAACATCCTTGGAGGAGGTACATCAAGGAATCTATGGGGATCAGTCTAGTGGACTTACTTTGGCCAAGAAGTTATTACGCACTGGATATTTTTGGCCTACTATGGGGCAAGATGCCTACAACTATGTGAAGAAGTGTGTGCCTTGTCAACAACATGGAGATTTGATACACACTCCCTCCCAATCCCTCCAACCTACCATCACCCCCTAGCCTTTTTCAGGCTAGGGTCTCAACCTCGTTGGCCAGATTTTCCCTAATTCTTCCAATGGCCATAAATACATCCTTGCTTCTACAGAGTACTTTACCAAGTGGGTCAAAGCTGTTCCTCTCACCTACACTACTAGAAATCATATTTTGAAATTCATTTTGAACTATCTTATCTATCACTAGGGAATTCCTCAAGAAATTTTTACTGATAATGGAGGACCTTTCAAAAACAAGGATGTCACAGAGCTATGTAGGAAATTCAGCATTACCCACCATACCTCTTCCAAGTCTTTCCGCAAAGTAATGGTCAAGTTGAGGCTATGAGTAAAACCATCATGAGAATCCTGAAGAAAGTAGTCGATGAAGCTATCCATGAATGGAACCTTCACCTCAATCCTACCCTTTGGGCCTACCACACCCCCATTCAAATTCCCATAAGAGCCACTCCCTTTTCCCTTGTCTATGGTACTAAGGCTATTCTACCCATCAAAATTGAGCTCCCTTCCCTCAGAATTTCTCTCAAGAATCTATTGTCTGAAGAAATATATAGAGTTGTCTGCTTGCAAGAGCTGGAAATCCTTGATGAGTGACGCCTCAATGCCCTAGACCACCTCCACATGTATCAAAATTGCTTCTGCCTTCATTTTAACAAAAAGATCAAGCCTCATCAGTTTGAGGTTGGTGATCTTGTCCTATAGCACAATATGAAGAACCTCCAGAACCGTGAAAAGAAAGGAAAGTTTGAGCCTAATTGGTTGGGGCCCTTCATTGTCACCACAAAGTATGGTTCCAAAAATTATTATATTGTGTCGCTAAAGGGAGATCCTATCCCTAATCCTATAAATATTGTACATCTCAAGCACTTCTATCCTTGATCCATCAGTACTCCATTGTACAGCAGAAATTTTCCAAAAAACCCAAAACATCAGAACAGCAGAAAATCCAAAAACATTCAAAAAAAGCAAAAGCAAAAGCAAAAGCAAAAAAAATCAAAAAATCAAAAAATCAAAAGAGCATAAAAAATACAAAAGATTGAAAAGAATATCAAAAAATAAAAAGAGAAAAAGAAATAAATCCATCCATCTGTGAAACCCACTTCGGTGGCGCAATGGATAAGTACCATGGTGAAAACCTGTTTCAGGCGCCATGTGTAGTTAGATCCACCATCTGTTCCTGTATTTTTTCCAAGTAGCCTACATCACCTGTCATAATAAAATTCACTACCCATATCTGTCCAGGTAGTTCCTTGACCATTTTCCACCTTCACAATAAAAATCCCCACATGACTGAGCTTACCATATCAATACTAAGCTTTGTTCTAGACACAGTGATCACAAATGTTTCCAAAAAATCAGCAGACAGATTGACTTTCCTAATGATCATTCTATTCACAAGAAATTGCCAGCGAATTCCCATTTTCTATCAATCAATCTTTGGCCCATCAGGATACATCCTTCTAGTGTCGGCTATTCTATCAATCCTCACATCAAACTTGTTCATGGAAAGAACTTTTGGACTGAATGACCACTTGGTTAGGATGGCTTTTTTATTTTATCTTGTGTTTTACTATGTCCTTATCGCGACAGCCTTGATCTTTTATATCTTGGTTCATTATGGTGAGTATATAGTGAAATAGGTGTCATTTGTGGTATGATATGCTTGTCATAGTTTGTTAGTGCATTTATGTTTTGATATTTTGTTATGACTATGTATGCCTCACTAGGGGCAGGATTCATGCATCTCAAATCCCTCCAAAGATCTAGATGTACTACATCTCCTCGTGAGTCACATTTCATAGCTCTCATCATACCTAATATCTCACATTCTTATTCCTAACAACCTATTTGTTTGAGACTCTAGTCCACGCAAAGGAACCATGTCACTTGTGTTTTCTAGCACATGGTGCATAACTCCTTTTGCAATATCAAACTAGGGTGCACTCTCCAACATTAACATAGTATCAATCCCACTATCATCATGTAGTTAGTATTTGCATTTTTGTTAGGTCATATTGCACTTTGATTTTTCTCTTGGAAAAGGTTTCTCTTTATTCCCCCTATCCAGTCACCTAAGTGATTTTATTAGATCTATTTGATACAAACAAAAATAGTGTCCTCATGTGTCTCATACTACATTCATTCATTAGGTTACTTTTATTCATTCATCATTACTCATTTAGGTTGCATTTAGTTTCATTGTTCCTTCATTCATTAATCATTACTCATTTTGTTGCATTGATTACTTCATTCATTAATCATTACTCATTAAGGTTACATTGTTACTTCATTCATTATTGCATTTAGTTTCATTACATATTTTAGTTGCATTGTTACTTCATTCATTAAATCCTTATTTATTATAGTTGCATGTAGTTACATTTCATTTATTATCCATTTATCATTTAGTTGCATTGATTAAGTCCTTAACATTGTTTTAGGATTCATACATTTTAGGGTTCATTTCACAAATCATATATGCATTTGCATTTATTGCGCATTACATCAATACATGTTAAAATATATCCATCTATGGGCATTAACACATCACATCTAACATCTATATATATCTGCATCTCATCCCTGCATTACAAATACATCAGCATAATCATATACATTCATCTCATCCTGCATGTCAGTCATAAAACATGTGTAATATAAATGCATCCATACATCCTGTCTAAACATCATATCATATAATCATCATAAATAGAGTCCATACAGTCCCAAAAGTCCACAAAGTCTATGTACATATCCCAAAATGTCACTATCATACATAATGTGTCACATAAATCATACAAAAATGTGTATCAAAACTAGTCTGAGACAAATCAAGGTGGTGGCCGCGATGGTCCTGCACTAGTGTTTGGGCATGGTGGTAACCCCACCAATCCCTGTGAGCCTTATCCTGTGCTCTCTGTCTGCACTCTCTCTGAGTAAGCAAGCTATCATGCCTCCTCTAGCACTACACCATAGTAGAGACCCATATAATATGTGGCCTCTCATCCTCTCTGCACAGCCTCTCTCTACACTGCCATCATCTGACCTACACCTGCCGCCTTGCCTACTAGACGTGCTATATATTGGTTGGCTCTATAATCCTCTGCATGTCTCTATGCTAGGTCTTGCTCTATGATCAAAGCTACTATCTATGATGATATCATTTCCAGCTCCTATGAAGGATCCCCATGCTCCTCAATAATGGAAAACTTGTCACTTTCCACCCAAGCCTGTAATAAATCTAATGTTCTATGAGAACTATCTCCCTGAGTGGTCTCTGCTGCTAAATCCCCCTGTACCCTAGCCAACTCTATCTGTAAGTTTCTCACTATGGCCTGAGTAGTCACAAGTACCCCTTGCAGCCTCTAGATCTATGCTTGCACACTCACCTTGGTCACCCAAGATGTCACTAGCAAGCCTTGTACCCTGCCCAGTTTAGTCCAAAGACTGTCACGCTCTACTATAACAATATCATGAGTATCCTAGGCTACATATCCCACTGGTGGTACCTGTTGTAGTGGCCCCTATGACCCCTATCCCTATCCTGGTGGCCCCTATGGCCCCTGTCCCTGTCCTGGTGGCCATGTGGCCCCTGTACCTATCCTGGTGGCCCCTATGGATGATCCTTTCCTTGAGCCCCTGGCACTATGGGAGGTTTCCTCCTTGCTAGTAACTCCACCTATACTCTCCACCTCTATCCTATCACCCTGGGCCAAACTCTCCTCCCCCTGCCCCTTCTCCATCCTCATCATCATCATCTTCATCCTGACCCTCTCCATTCCCCCTCTTGAGGCTACTCATCTGCCTGTACAATCCTTGGTACTGTAACACCCCAAAATTGGCATCTTGCAACCCTAACCAATTTTGTTGCATTTGTCATTCTTCTAAATCATCAAAGTCCTATTGTACTAGGCAATTATGAGTTTTCACTGACTCTACTCGACCTGAG
>MU223317.1:3640062-3656958 GCA_018584345.1 Thuja plicata | reverse complement strand
AACTGAATATTCTTGGAGATTCTCAATTGGTCATCAATCAGGTTAATGATGTCTATCAGACAAGAGACGATAAGTTGATACCCTACAAAAGGATGGTTGATGATCTTAAACAGTATTTCACTCACATTACATTTTCATAGGTTCCGAGGGAAGATAAAAAAGCAGTAGATGCCATGGCTATGCTTGCCTCTATGCTGCAAATGCCTAAAAATGATTTTTGACATGAATTCCTGGTGGAGACGTTATGCTACCCTGCCTATGACTCTCCTGACTCTCGGATGATCTATTCTATCGTGGGACATGATTCGTCTCGCTACCACCATATATTCTCCTACCTACGTGACCAGATCAATCCGGACACTTACTCCCGGAATGAGAAACGTCACCTTATCCGCAGTGCTTCACGGTTTGTTATCATTGCTAATGACTTGTATAGGCGTGGTCTAGACGGTACCCTCCTTAGGTGTTTAGAACCCGATGAGTCCAAACAAGCATTAGTAGAGGTGCACGAAGGCATCTGTGGGTCACATTCTAATGGTCTGACATTGGCCCACAAACTTATTAGAGCTGGTTACTACTGGCTAGATATGGAAAAAAAAGAAGCAACACAGTTTGCCAAGTCCTGCAAACAATGTTAATTACATGGAAACCTGATTCACGCTCCAGCTAAAGAGCTAATTCCATTCATTACTTTCTGGCCATTTCACCAATGGGCCTTTGATTTGGTGGGTCAGATCTACCCATCGTCCCCTAACAGACATAAGTGTATCATTACAGCTACAGATTATTTTACTAAGTGGGTGGAGGCAGTACCTCTCACCATTGCCAGTGGCAAAATAGTAGCAATGTTTATTCTTAATTACATCATCTGCAGGCATGGTGTACCCTATGCGATTATCACAGATAATGGGGGACAGTTTAAAAATAAGGATTTAACAGAACTTTGCTCCAAGTTCAAAATCACGCAACACTAGTCTTCCATCTATTATCCTCAAGGTAATGGACAAGCGGAAGCTTCCAACAAAACAATCCTTAAGATCCTACATCGCATAATACATAAATCTGGACGAGACTGGCATCTCCGGATAAATCCAGCTCTTTGGGCATACAGGACCAGTATTAGAACACCAACAGGAGCTACACCCTATGCATTGGTTTATGGGGCAGATGTGGTGTTACCCATTGAGGTTGAGATTCCTTCCTTGCGAGTCTCTCTGAAGGGCCTCATCACTGATGAAGATACTAGAATATCTTGGCTACAAGAGCTGGAATTAATTGATGAACGTCGCCAAGTAGCGTTTGATCACCTCAGAGCATATCAAAAGAGGATGTCTAAAAGTTACAACAAGAAGGTCCGACCAAGAGACTTCCAAGCGGGTGATCTCATTCTGAGAGAAAACCCTAAAAATCAGCAACATCGGGTCCATAAAGGCAAGTTTGAGCCTAATTGGCTTGGTCCATATATTGTTACTGCATTATTCGGGTCTGGCACCTATCAACTCTCTACCACTGAAGGAGAACAACTGAAAGAGCCCATCAACGCTCTTCATTTGAAGAGATTCTACAGCTAAGACATCTTCAGTATGCTCATGTATATACTAAAGTCCTGAAAAAATCCTAAAAATTTGAAAAAGTCCTTAAAAAATGATCATCTTAGTGAAAAACTAGCAATAGGCGCTTTGATGTATCTCCAAAAAAAATCATATATTCCAAAAATACAAAAAAATTGAAAAATACAAAAAAAAGAGAAAAAGAAAAAAAAGTGCCATTGATGAAAACCTGGCAAACAGGCGTCATGGTAGCAACAAAAGAATTTCTACCAAGAAGGTGAAAACCTGGTAAACAGGCGCCTCTTGTTCCACAATGCTATATCTATCGCAGCACCCCATTGGATTTATGCATTTGCTTTCCTACTTTTCTGCTTTCCTTTGCTTTCAGTTCCCGTCTAGACACCAACTCACATGGATTGAAACTGGTTATACTCTTGGGGCAACCCTCCTAGTCTTGGGGGCATTGTCTTACTATCTTTTGGATCTACTTTGTGACAGTCACCAGTGATTCTCACTGCGTCTTCCTGCTGTCACTTATCTTATACAGAGCTCTCTATTCTTGAGAGGCTCTCTCACATCAATCACCAGGGGTTCTCACTGCGTCTGCCTATTGATATATAGCTTATACCACGATCACTTCATTTTGAGAATCTCTCTCACGTCAGTCACCAGTGGTTCTCACTGTGTCTGCCTACTGTCACTATTCTCTCAAGATTTCTCATATCCATTTCAGTTGGAGTTATACTCACACGCTCTATCTATCGATACTTAGTCTTGACGATTATATGCTTTAGTTTGTACATATCTTTTAGTCACTTTTGTGACACTCTGGTTCCTTTGTGAACCCTCCTGACTTGTCATTGATTCAGCGCCATACGCTTGGGGGAAATCACATCTCGTTTGTCCTCGCAACATACGTCAAGTCAGTCATCATTACTTGGGGGGCACGGGTCCCCCATTTGATCACATATTTGGTTTACACCTGAGTCAGTAATCTTGTCACTTCTCAAGGACAACTCGCTACTGACACAAACTAGTGTTTTTCAACACTGCCATAACAGTGTTTTTTAACACTATCTTTGGACACATTTGTGTTTTTCAACACATATCGGATATCTCAAATGTAAACATCTATCGATAACATTCAAACATAATGCACGCACAAGCACAACGGTGTTTTTCAACACCTCATACACATCCACATTCAAAAACTTTAAAACAGGCTGAGCTATGCTTGAATATCTCTTTGTATGTTGTCTATTCTTATGGATTTCATTGAAATTTTCTTTGTCTACTTCTTGTTGGCATAGTCCTGATGATTTGGCAACGTAAAATAAACAGGGTGTATGTGATAAGAGCTCCCGCAATAAGGTGGAACAGCCTCACATCCCTTGATCTTGTTTATTTGTATGCCATGGTGAGGTCGGTACTATCTCTTTTCTTGTTATTACTATGTTTGTTATTGATTTGTATGTTTATGCATGATCACACTCATGGTTATCTTTGCTTTGAATGCATCGATACTAGTGTACTCTTGCAAAATTAATTGGAAACAATGTTCAGGTCATCTTGGCTTTTGTGCCCTGATGCTTACGTTGGTTTCCTACATTTCATCCGATGATAAGTCATATTCATATCCTTATGGTTGCATTATGGCGCCAGTAAGGGTTGTATCGACTTTGATGTTCCAAAAAATGCTCAATGATGATAAAAATACGATGGGTCTCACAACCATGTCCTAGAATTGCATCTTCATATTGCATCTAGCATAGGATTGCATTTTCATTCTAGACTTGCATGGTGGCAATGATTCAGTATTCTCTTCACTACATTCTTCTGGGTTCATACTTTGGGGAGTTTTTCTTCTTCACCATTCACGTTTCATCATGACTACACAAGTGTTTGATCCCCACTCTCTATCTTTAGCTATATGCTCAACCCATTTTCGTGATCAAAATCAAAATCTGACACTTCTATATAGCTCAAAATCGCATTTTAAAATTTTCAGGGCCGACGCGATAGGACACTTGTGCAGTCACCCTTCTGACCTCTCTTTCTTGTCAGACTCTTATCATATCATCATTTTCTGAATTCTTTGACTTTTTTCTCCAAAAGTCAACTTTAGTCAACTCTGGTCAACCCGAGTCAAACTTGGTCAACCTGACCTTGATATCTCTCAAAATTGATTCTGAATCTTCTGAATTCTTCCATAATCTATTCTCAGTTCTTTCTATCTGCGATTTCGTTCGCTCTCTATCATCATTATGATGTGTCATCTTTTGATTTCGCTCCTGAGGGGGCAGGATGATTACATCATTGAATCTACCCCAATTAATCTAATCAAATCCTAATCGCTTGGTGCATTTCAATTTTTTGTACCTCATGGTCAAAACTGAGTGTTCCATGCTTTTCAACCACTTGGGGCATTTCAGTTTTTCATACCTCATGGTCAAAATTGGGTGTTCCATTCTTTTCAACCACTTGGGGCACTTCAGTTTTTCGTACCTCACGGTCAAAACTGAATGTTCCATGTCTTTCAATTGCTTGGGGCATTTCAATTTTTCATACCTCATGGTCAAAACTGGGTGTCCCATGCTTTTCAATCACTTGGGGCATTTCAGTTTTTTGTACCTCACAGTCAAAACTAGGTGTCCCATGCTTTTCAATCACTTGGTCGCCATGTTTAGTTTTTCGTACCTCACAGTCAAAAATGGGTGTTCCATGCTTTTCAATCACTTGACACCATGTTTAGTTTTTCGTACCTCACGGTCAAAATTGGGTGTTCAAAATTCTTTCTTCTATGCTTCAGGCATCAGACTATTCTTTGAATTCATGCGCTGCTCGTACATCAATTCAAAGAGGGGCAAAATGTAACACCCCAAAATTGGCATCTTGCAACCCTAACCAATTTTGTTGCATTTGTCATTCTTCTAAATCATCAAAGTCCTATTGTACTAGGCAATTCTGAGTCTTAACTGACTCTACTTGACCTGAGTGTCAAATGCAGAAAATCCTAAATCTGTATTAATCATACATCATAGTTAATTCCTAAATATCTATTTTGGCTAAACAAAACCCTATGATCGAATTAATTTAATTAATAAAGTCCTAGCACTTTAATTAAATTAAATTCACCCTCTTTAGCTGAGACACATGAAAAGGAATTAAAATAATATTTAATTATTAAATAAATATCCTCATTTCAATAATTGAATTTAATTATTCAGATAATTGAGAAAAAGTAATTATGAGGTCATATTTATTTAATTAATTGAATATTCTATCAAAAATCTTTTCTTCTATTCAGAAATGGAAACTTTGAATTAATTGTGCTTTAAAGAGAAATAAAACAATTAAATTCAAATAAAACAATGTTAAATCAAAGAGAGAAAACAGTTAAAACAACAAGAAAACAATTTATTGACTTCTTTTCAATAAAGCTTTCTATTTTTAATTGGCTTTTCTAGTTGTTTTACTTCAAAACAGGAAAGTTTCTATTCTGATCTTCTCAGGGTTTATAAAAGAACCCTCTTTCTTCATTCAAACCCCCTGAAATTATTAGAGAAAATTGCATTGTTAGAATACTAAATTATTGTCTCATTTTGCTAATATCATATAGAGTAATTTCATATTGAAAATAAGATAGTTTTCAATTTCTAGACTAAATTGCATTGAAATCATGTCTTAGTTTAGTATCTCATATTTCAATTCATTAGCATAATCTTTGCATTTTCATAGCATTTATCATGTCAAATCCTTCATTCTTAGATGGTCCATAGTTGTGAGGCCCTCGTCCTGAGAGAAAATTTCAAAACTTCGTCTAGATAGAAGGCAACAAGTTGAATCACACAGGCAGGCAGGATGAATAAATCATATTCAGTCTTGTTTTTTCTTGGTGAAGAAGGACTATGTTGAAGTGTGTGGTTGATTTAGAAGGCCAAAATTAACTCATACAGGTACTATCAATTTGATAGGTCTATGAGCGGCCCACCACTAAGCATATGTTGGGACTACACCTACATCCTATAATGACTCCCGCGCTCTGATCCATGGGACCTCTATCATCCCCATAAAAGGTGCTTGTGCTATGCGGAGATTTACCCCCATCCCCCAAATACTCCCCACCTCTTAGGTCATCAGTGAATGTGGGAACCCATTTGGAACTGCCTCCTAAACTTGCCCTATCTATCTTTGTACCCTCGACGACATATATCTGGAGATCATATATGTTCTCCTCCTAATTAACCAAAAGTGGGTCTAAACAAATCTCGTATAATACGAGTCATAGAACTCATCCTTAGCATATCTATCATAGTGTGGGATCTTGTGACCCCAGGCCTCGCACCATGCATATGGTGCCCACTGTATATCCCCCATCTCATCTAGTCTCCATCGCCAGTACCCAACTAAATCTGTAACCTCATAGCTAATTGGTGGCCTATATCTGCATACGAATGGCTTGTAAGCTGCTCTGGTCTCTTGATGCCTAATCAATCATATGACTACAATATGCTCCCATGCCCATACCAGAAGAAGCATGCATCTGGGACCTAGTGCCCTACACTTACGATAGGTGCACATGAGTAGATCATAATAAAGTTGGCCAAGAATAGTGTATCCCCAGCAATACTGGTCTCCATCCTCCACCATGCTACTAAGAACCCATGCCCAACCCATAGGGAATTCCTTTCCTACATGATTAGGCATTAGTCGTCCCCCTATCAATCCAACTAAATATAGGGCCACCTACTGCAGTCATGGCTCCATCATCATCGCCCCTGTCGAGGACATCCACTACCATGTAGTAGGTATATCTACAAATCTCTAACCAAATGCCATCTCCATGTATGGCTCTAACCCTTCAAAGTAGTACTCCTGGTATCAGCCCCCAAATTGGCACTTTGTAAATCCTCCACACGTCATGGAGGGTGATAGTAGCTTCCCCCGTTGGGAAGTGAAAGCTTGAAGTGGTACTGTGCCACCTCTCAATCAAAGTAGACATAAGTGCATTATGCGCTCATAGATGTGGCCAATGTCGTACATGCTCTAGCCCGCATAATGTGACTATCCCCCACTCCGCTGATGTCAACTATTTCTCTAGCTCCATAGTCACTGGGTAGCACTCCCTCGCCCAAAAGGTGATGGTATCCTCCTACATCCAGCAAGCTCATGTCAAACATCAGATAGCATTCTGGGGCATCAAAAAATGCTCCTGGACCCTTGTCTTTCCTCTTTTTCCTCTTTATTCTTCCATTTTTGGGTCACTCCGCGCAGATGGCAGTTGACCGTCGCAGATGGTGGACTTTCAAAGTCGCCAGTCTATGGAGCCAGTGGATCTTCACAGACACTAGTCTACAGAGATGGCAGTTTCTGCCACCGCCTCTTTACCATGCAGTTGGTAGAGTTTTAACTCCGATGTCTCTGCTACACATTAGTCTCTCCCCCTGCCCTCGCAGACTGAGATCGAGCAATCTCTGTCTCTACAGACGATGATCCCTAATTGGTCATCTGCGAGGATGGAAACTATCGATTGTCATCTACATAGACAGTGGTCAAGCGATCTCTATCTATGCAGATGGTGGTCAAGCGACTGCTATCTGCACAGACGGTGGTCAGGTGACCATTGTCTATGCTGTGCGCCAGCTTTTGGACACATTTATGACACCTTAATGACCAATAAAAGAAATAAATGCATAATAGACTAGGAGGTTGTCGACTACTTACTAGTGGTCCCACATCTTCTGGTCACTGGTGCACCCAAATGCACTCTCCAAGTTGCGCTTGCTCTCGCTCTACTGCCATCGCTCTCCTCTTCTTCTCTCTTTTTTCTCTTTAAGGGTGAAAATGACTTGTCTTTGAGCCCTGGTGGACTATTTATAGCCCCTTGGGACCTATTTCTTCTATTCTTCTCCTCGTTCCTTGTTCTGGTCCACATTTTCCCTCCATTTTCCTTGGACACGCCATGCAATTGGTCCTCTTTCCCTGTTTTCCTACCTTTTTTGAGAAAATTTTATTAAAAATTTGTACTTTTCCTATTATTTTCTTAAGTGGGAACACTCCTCCACTCTCACTGTCGTAGGTTCTCCTGACCTCTCTGGGGCATCTTATTTTCTTTTCTTTGATGCGACGTCACTTTCGACTCTGCATCAAAGAGGGGCAAAATGTAGAAGTCTAAAATCATCCTTATATTAATTTAATTAATATTCCCTTAGCATTATAATTAATTTTAATTAATTAATTATATTTTTTATGTTCTTATATTTATTTAATTAAATATAATTCACTTTCCATAGTATTTGAATTTAATTTAAATACTATCCCCCTTTGATGTATTAAATTTTATTTAATACATTCCCCTTCATTAGTCCCCTTTAAAAAAAATCTAATTTATTTATTCCTCCATATGACTTAAATTTTACTAAACTAAATTAATTTCTAATTTGGATTAAACTAATTTGAACCTAGATCCTACCCTACCTCACATCACTCTCCACAAATAAACCTGTTCACTAGTTAACTAAGGTTAATTAGGCTAATTTCTTGATTCCTACACCAATTAGTCCTAGTTACTTGCCCACACATGTGTGAGCGAATTTCCAAAAATACACTTTTCAAAATAATCCTTATTCGGTGCCAACAAGGTTTCTTACACCCATGATGACACCTTTTTACACTTTCTAAAAGTGTTCTATTGGCCCAAATCTCTTACACCTCTTACAAGATCCTTCACATGTGTACTTTAAGTACACTTTGACCCATCACATCCAAAGTTGCTCACACATGTGTGAGCAAAGTGGGCCTCTTGCATGGCTTATGTGTCCCTCATGTGGCACTTATGTGGATGCCACATGAGCTCCACCTCATCCAAGCCCTCTCTCTCCTCCAAAAAATCCATAAATAGAGGCCATTGTCAAGAGCAAATCATCTCCCTTTTATGCATTGTTATCATGCTAGTTTAGTTCTAGAGCAATTTTAGTATTTTCATAGCAATCTTAGTTCTTAGTTCATGCTTATTGCATTTTGAATCTATATATCACATCTTAGGTCATAATGGAATGAATCTTAGCTTAGATCTTGTATACGATCCTAGTTTAATCATTGAGTCATCATCTTAGATTAATGCTTGTATCTTCATCAATGGTGAAAGCTGGAGACAAGTTGATTATACTTATTCTTGAGTTATTAGCTCATGTTGTTCATTGTATTTCAAGTAGGATTAGTATATTGTGTTGGGAGAGCACACCCACTAACTTCTCTAAGAGAAAATCAACAAGGCATTGGGTGCCCTTGTTCAGCTCATTGGAGGTTATGATGGAGTTTTTTGTTTTAGAGTATGTTCTTAGATATGTTAATGTAGTTTATTGATGTATTTATCTAACATTTGCATGTCTAAGCATGCTCCCAATAGGTTAGATTCCAGCATATATATTTATTATGTACACCATGTATATATCCTTGTCATTATATGAATCCCCTAACTGTATGCATCGGTATAGTATAAGTATATGTACATGTACACTTGCCTTTGTACTATACATTCTCCTTTTTGTTGTTTCCTCTTTCTAATGACTGACTATAAATACCATTTCCTCCTTTCATTTCCCTCTTTTATTGACTGACTGTACATATCATTTCCCCCTTTTTTATAATCATGACATAAATGTACAAGTTAGAGAGTGTCATGAATGTGGGAGTGACTGTTCTTTATATCTTCAATCATTTTCTCCCATTTCTCTTTGAGGATTTCTAGTGTCATGTGCTCTAGCTTAATCCTGGCATGCATATCATAAATGATGTCTAGGAAAAACATTTCTGGGGTGGCAATAAGTGTTCTTTCCTTTGTCATATGTTGTTGCAGTAATGTGAGAGTTGGTAAGAGTTGAGCTTGAAGCTCATTCACCTCATCTCTAAACTTTGTTTTTGCAATCTGTATATCTTATCTTAGCTTCCTAACTTTCTTGAGCTGGTCTTGGTGCAATTTGATTGCATCTTCACTATTTGTGAGACCTTGTGCACTGACTTTAAGATCAGCATCAATTTGTGCTATCTTATTTGTATACTCCTTTGTGAGTTGATCCAATGTGCACAATTTTTATATCAAGGCTATAGCTTCTGAAATTATGGGGTCTATTGTTCTTACCAGTTTAGATAGCTTTACCTTTTGCAGTGCCACTTCTTGGCTTATCTTCTCCACTAAATTGAATTCATATTTCTTCTCAAGTCTAGCTTCCATAGCCTTTTCAACATCTATGTTTGGAGAGATGATAGCGTCAGTGAGAACCACTAATTGATCAAGCATGGGAGCTATTTGATCAACATCAGTATCAGGTACAATTTGCTGAAGGATTCCTTTTCCAATTTCAAGTACCATTGCTTGCTTTGTGATTTTTATTAGTTTATCCTGGATAGCTTTCCTCTCACAAAGTCTAGCATACTTTGTCAACTCAGTAGGATCCAATCTTCTATGATTCATACTATAATCTCATTTATTTCATCTAGAGTGACTAGATTTTTTTTATTGCTCTTCTTCTTCCTTGATATTTGTGTAGAAGATGTATGAACTACCATTGCTAGTTCATTTGTTTTCTCTAAGGCACTCGGTGAAGGCTTTGTAGATGAAACATCTTGTGCCTTCTTCTTGGGGTTCACCTGTTAGTTAGGTGAAGACGTCTATTCATCAACCTTGGGTGTTTTAGCAGATTTCTCTTTTGGTTTCTTTTGAGAATCATCTGTCTTTTCTTCTTCACTCTTCTCCTTCTTCTTATCCTCTTCTACTTGTTTTTCTCCTTCTTTAATATGATCAGTAGACTTGTCTTGCTGATCATCGGTAGCAGCTTGTTCTATAGTTGTATCTTTTGATTCATGTGTTGTATCCTTTGTTTATGCATCACCCTTATCTTTGGGTATGCTTGTATCTATGGTAGTAGATTCTTCATTTCCTTCTAGCAGATTGATGGCCTTCATCAATACTAGCATATTTTTCTATGTGCGCACCTGTGTTGCATCTATAGTTGTGTCATGTTCATCAGTTTGATCTTCTTGAATAGTGACATCTTCATCTTTTTGAATTTGTTATGTAGGGTCCAGTCTTGTTATATCAATGATGGAAGTGTTTGTCCATATCTCATCAGCAACATCCATGTCCTTATTCCTTGTGTCTCCAATTCTTGTTTCCTTTCATGATCCTTAAGAGATATGAATATTACATCATCATCCTTCTGTGGATCCTTATCAGAATCATAGTGAGTGATATATTGAATGTCAAGATCATCCATGACTTTATTTAAGTCAATGGGCTTAGTATCTTGAATATTATCCAAAGCAATGTGCTCTAGACTTGCTTTATCTTTCTGCTCCTATATGAGGTGTGTCAGTGAGAAGTAATGGATTCTCACAACTTGTTTATTCTGTAGGTAGATTAAGAATTTCTCTCCATTTAGCATCTATCATGCTATCAAGATCTAAGAACTTCCCCTATAGCACCTTGTAGGCTCTTATCTTTGCCACAAATTTATTTGAATGCTTTTTCATTATTTTTTTTATTTCTTCTATTTTAGATTCAGGAGGCATGAGTTTTACAAGTATCCTCTCCCTTGCTTCCTTTTTGAGGTTCAAAGCATAAGACCATCGTGCTAAAATTCTATCACTCAGTGGTTTGGGTATTTTATTAGAAAACTCAACTGGTACATATTTCAAGTTAGTCATAGACCTGATTATTGCATCTTCTATTTTATTTTGGTCCTCGGGCTCTTGTTTTTCCCATTTTCTGATTTTTCTATTAGTCATGGTACTTGTTGTAGCAATTGAATCACCAGTCTCATCAATTGTTCTAGGGGTTAAGCTTTTCTTTTCTACTTCAAGATCATCCTATTTTGAATCTTCAATGTTATCTTTGGTCCTCATGAGTCTTCTCCTCCTTTTGTTAGGTGTTTTCTTCTCTATTTGTTGCATCCTCTTATAGGTCCTCACTTGACCTTTCTTAAGAGGTATTGTATCTTTCTTTGCATTTTGGCTCTTTGTCCTCTGAGCTGCTATGGTCCTTGATTTCTTCATTGGAGGTGGAGGCACATTAGAATCTGTGGATTCAGAATATGTTGCTTTTTCATCTTGCTCTTCACTGATGGCACCCTGTTCCTCGGTTTCCTCTATTTTTTTCTTTCTCCTCCTCATTAACTGACAACATCTTCTCAAGATTCTTTACCATTTATTTTTCTTATTGAAATTTTTTTTTATGACTAGGTCTATTTTCATCTTAGACTTCACCTCTTTATATGTTCCAAATATTGGTTTCTTACTATCAAGTGGTTCATTCAATAGTGCATCAATTGCATTTGTTGCTTGATCTATGTTTATCTCATAGTCAAGTGGTGGTAACCAGGATGTTCTTGGTACAACTGGTTTAATGTGAGTAAATTATGAATCCACCATAACGCATATCTCATCCCTATGCTTTTCAATTAATTGTTTAGGGATCCTTACTCTCTCCATCATCTTTTCCTTGAAATCAAGGAAGTATTCAGTCATCATTGAATCAAATTTGTCACTTAGTGACTTGATAAGGTGACTTATATGCAATGTGATTGTCTTGGTAGTGTCCCACTTCACCTTTCCAACTGAAAGAAAGTATTCTTGAAAGTAAAAGAATATACACATTATAAGTGAGCCGAACTTACATGTTTTTGTCTTGGCAGACCTTATTGTTGTCATATTCTCATCAAGCTGCTTTAGTAGGATCTTACATAGATCCATATGTATTCCTTTTGTGACAATATTGTAATTTTTTCTTACTATTGTTGATGTTATGTTGTTTAGTCTACTAGCTTGAAAGATCTTGTACCCTATGACACATGCACCGAACCTTAGTTCCTCATTGGTGATTGTGTTCACCTTAAGTCCTCGGTTATCCCATACAACATTAGTGATTTTTTAAACTTCTAGTCAAGAGGGATGATTGTGTGCCTTTCGTTTGTCATTTATAGGGTAACATGTTATATCATGTAACACATCCTTTGTAATTTTCTTGTGTTCATCCAACCATATCTTCTGATCGTGCATCCTGTTTAATACCAACCGAATCCAGTCAGTTTTGAAAACCCTCAAGAAATATAGGGAATTTTTTATCCCTTTTAATTGTAGTTTCTTGTGTTCTTCCTTTAGGTTCCCTTGACCATCACATAACTTCTTATAAGCTTGATCTATCTCTAGATAACCAATCTCAATGATCTTACAGTGGATATATGATCTGGCGTCTTCTATCAACAAAACCCTAGGTCAAATTTTTGACAATACACCAGACTCATCAGGTTGCGAGGAAATCTCTAGGCATATCTTGTATTTGGGTTCCACACAAGTGCTATTCTTGATCAATTTAACTGCATTCTTCTTATCACTCTTCAATTTTACTATTCTTTAAGTGTTTTTCATTATGTTTTAAATTTAGGGATTTTTCAAAAATAATAACAAAGTTCTTGGGTACGCTTGGTACTTACTTTGATCTGTGTAGCTTGTGAGTGAATGGGTTGGAGTGCATTGGATCGAGCCAAGGACACTCTGCTAAATGCTCTATTTTCACTTTGTTTATTTCTCTTCTCTATTTGATCGATTTGCGTGTGAAAAATGAAGTACTTCCGTTGAGTATTTATAGACTTTTGACATAAGTCTATCATAAATGCTCAACAACTTGTTGGGTCATGAAGATGGAGTTCATCAGGTAAACTCTCAAATAAAATTCTCAATATGTATAGGATGCTCAAGATAGTTGTTAAGATTGTTTCTTTCACCGACGGATCTTGGTGTAGTGTCAAGACAACATTGTAACTTTGCTTCCTTACCGATGGGTGTCGGGTTACATTAGTGACTTAGCCTCTTTATGTGTTGACCGGTGATTCTCAGCAAGTGTAGACAGCTCATCCTTTTATATTCATTGATGATTTTTAATATGTGTTTACTGGTGGGGTTGTTTTCTCATAATTGTAACATGTAACATAATATGCATCTTTATTCATGCATATTTTGACTATCTATCAATTTGTATAATGGAATTGATGCAAAATATGACTTTGTTTAACTTGCAGTTCCATACTTACTTTTTCATCTTTTAGGTGGGGGTGGTGATGTCACCAGATCCATGGGATGAAGTGTCACCTACTGCATTGCTTGGTCCATCTTCCTAAATGGTTGAATTTTTCCTCCACATTTTCTTTCTCATTTTCTTGATGTCTTCAATGGTGTTACCATTTGCAAAAGTGGTCATTTGTATTATTCGGTCTTTGCAGTCCTTTAGATGTTCAACCTTATGACAGTGTAAACATGCCATTCTAGGGTTGGTCTAGCCTCTAGACCTTTTGGTCCATGTTCTCATGTAGTTTGCAGCAATGTGACCATATCTACCACATGCTGTGTAGTTTATCCATGTATTATAGTCCCAAACATATGAATTACCGACTCTGCTCGGTTTATATGCATTTTCTTGATTTTTGGGTTTCCATTCTTCAATTTTGTTCTTCCTACATTCCAGAGATGTGTGCCCATGCATTTTTCAGGTGGGAAAATACTTGTCCATATAGGTTTCCTTCTTTGGTTCTTTCACCTTTGATTTACATTCATATTCTTTATGTCCTTTCTTGCTACAATTATAACAATATCCTATGAATGTAAATGTGGATTTAGGAATACCTTTTTCTTTGCTCCTAGAGACATTTGAGGTGTGGCTTTTCTTTCCATAGTGATTTCATTTTAGCTTCCTTGGTTTAGGATTGATGTATTCATCTTTTGGATTGGCTTCATTTGATGACTCTCCATGCTCTGTGTACCCTAGTCCAATGTTGGTGTGGGGTCTTCTTTGTGCATTCAATAATTCATCCATCCTTTTTATACTCTCTTCAACTCTCTTAATCATGTAATTATTTTTTTTTGTTGAATTCTAACCTCATGCTTTAGTTTTTCATTCTCTTCTCTTAGTTCACCGATAATATGTATTCTTTCAATGAGTTCCATATTCATTTTGTTTGCTTCTTGACTCATAAGAATAATCTAATTTGTAACCTTATGGTGGTTCTTTGTAAGTCTTTGTATCTCAGACTCCTTTTCTTATATTTTTTCTGTGATATTTCTTCTATCATCAATAGCTAATTTTCTTTCTTTTTCATCTTGCCTAGCATTGTTCATGACATCAATCATTCTTACCATATGTGTCTCTTGACTAATTTGAAGAGATTTGACTTGTCCATCCATATGTAGATTGATTTCAGTTAGGCTTGTGATGCTTTCTTCTAATGTATCTGATACCTTGACTGTATTTGATCCTAAAGACTCAAATAAATCTTGGATCTCTTCCTCAAGATAATATATCTTATTACAGTGAGATGCCATATTCTTTCTTTTATCCAGCAACTATCTCTTGTTGATTCTAGCTCTTTATATTGTTCATAGAACATATGAATTTCAATATTTTTATCCTCAATATTTTTTTCAAGTTTGTACTTCTCCATTATATGATATTTTCTCTTAAGCCTTTAATCTTTCAAAGAAGAGACTCAGCTTTGATACCAATTGTTGGTACTAATGGGAAGTAGTACTGAGAGGGGAGGGGTGAATCAGTACCTCTAAAACTTTTAATACTCTTCACCTTTCTTCATTAGCAATCAATCTTTATTGTATTACCAACCAAATATGATCTCCTTTCTTATGCATGTAATATTAATTCATAATATTAATTTTATGCAACATTCATAGAAACATTCATGAAAGTAATAGACACATAACACAAGATATGTGATGCAGGAGCATCCCAGGGTAGTTGGCTATCCTACATGTTTGGGAGATTCGATGGAGTCGTGTGGAATTATTTTCATATGTGAGGGGTTTGGTAGAGTTGGATAAACCTACTTGGGTCTTGTGTAATTGGTTTTTATGTATTTAATGGAACTTGGCATGGTCTTGGTTGCTTGGCATGGACTGGGAGGAGCTTGGCCTTGCTTAGGAATTCGGTGCCTATTACAGGCTGCATAAGTAATTTTCCACATAGAGTTAGAAGATGAAAATTTTAGGGATTGAAGAGGGCCTAGATTTCTACCTACGGTTTGAAACATGAGTCCTAATTCATCCAGAGATAGGATATATTGTGATTTTACTAAGACATCAATTTTGGGCATTTAATTGTTGTTGTTGGCCGACTTGTGGCATTTAAATTATGTGTTTGTATTTAATTTATGTTCTGGGCTGACCTGTGGCTTAGATTGGTATAAGTAGGGGTTGTGGGGGAAGTCTTTGGTCATTATTCATCCATCCTAGAGTAGAGGAAGAGGCAGAGGAGCGAGTTTTGAGAGGAACTAGTAGCTGTGGCTTGGGAAACAAGGAGATTGCTTGATGGGATTGCGAGCACAAGTTTGGATCTTCCTGGAGGTTTCTACCATAGTGTGGCTAGGGTTTGGTTTGGATCTTATGAGATCTTGTTTAGTTCCTCTTGTAATTGCATTGTATTTGGCTGTAACCCGGAAGGCCTTACAGCTGGGCATGTTGGATGAAAATATGATGATTCTATTATGAGTATTTGCATTGTGTGGATCTAATTCTTTGTGTTGTTATTTTTTTTCCATTTTGTGGTTATTTTCTAGGGCTAGGACATCCCCATTGGGGATTCTCCTACCTTTCCCTTCATCAAGCGGTATCAGAGTGAAGGTTGTTCGTGAGTGTGTGGACAAAGCACCGAAGGTGAGGCAGTTTGCACCAGGACTGTGGAGAGGATTTTTGAAGATTTCAGAAGATGGCTCTGAGAAGATTGAACCCTAGGGAAATGGATGATCTTCATGATACTATGGAAGAAAGGGTCTTAAAAAAGATTAGGGCAGAACTCAGATCTGAGCTTGCACTAATGTAGAGTGATATGATTGTTGATATTGTAAGTGCTTTAGGTGGTGTGCCTCAACATGTGGGTACCAAAAATGGTTATGAGGAGGCTAATGAAGACTTTGAGACTACTAGATCAAGTGGTAGAGTTGAACAAGATGACAGAGCTAGCATAAATAGGGTTGTTCAATTGGATATATCTAGACCTCAGTTGAATCTGAAGCATAAGATGGAGGTTTCTAATTTCTCGGGTACTTTGAATCCTGAAGACCTGATTGATTGGATTGGTGAATTGGAAGACTACTTTGAGCTCGAGGATATTGAAGACCCTCTTAGGGTGAGGATAAAATAGACCAAGCTAAAGGGACATGGTGCTCTTTGGTGGAAGGAGTTACAGTAGGATAGAGAAGAGGAAGGTGAAATGAAGATCACTAGATGGAGATTGATGGTAACTAAACTGAAGGCTAAGTTCATTCCTGCTGATTATGAACTTGAGTTG
>MU223317.1:3608071-3630164 GCA_018584345.1 Thuja plicata | reverse complement strand
AAGAAAGGAGGAGCTTGGAGACTTTGTACTGATTCTAGAGCCATAAATAGAATCACCATTAGGTATAGGTTTCCAATACCCAGAATTGAAGACCTAATGGATTGTTTAGGAGAGGCAAAGTACTTCAAGAAGATTGATCTCAAGAGTGGTTACCACCAAATCAGAATTAATGAAGGAGATGAATGGAAGATAGCCTTCAAAACTAAAAAAGGTTTTTATGAATGGCTTGTAATGCCATTTGGTTTTTCTAATGCTCCCTCAACTTTTATGAGGCTTATGAATGAGGTATTGGTAGAATGCATTGGTAAATTTGTTGTTGTCTACCTACATGACATTTTAGTTTTCAGCAAAACTAAGGAGGAGCACATTAGGCATTTGAAAATTGTTTTCAAGAAATTACATGATGGAAATCTAATGATCAATTTGGAGAAGTGTGACTTCATGAAGTAGGAGCTTCTATATCTCTGTTTTGTTTTGTCACACGATAACCTCAAAATGGACCAAGGAAAGGTGGATGCCATTCTAAGTTGGCCTACTCCCAAGGCTGCAACTGAGGTGAGAAGTTTCCATGGTTTAGCTTAGTATTACAGAAAGTTCATTAGACATTTCAGTGGAATTTGTGCACCCATGTTAGACACCATCAAAGGTGGGATGAAGACAAAGTTTCAATGGACACCACAAGCTGGCCGAGGGTTTGAAACACTCAAGGAGAAGATAGCAGAGTTTCCTACTCTAGTTCTTCCAATCTTTGATAAGATTTTTATAGTAGAATGTGATGCAAGTAATGTGGCCATTGGGGTTGTCATAATCCAAGAAGGAAGACCAGTAGCTTTCCATAGTGAGAAGCTAAATGATGCAAAGAAGAAGTACTCTTCTTATGACTTAGAGTTGTATGCTCTAGTCCAAGCACTCAAGAAGTGGAGGCACTACTTGATGCCAAAGGAGTTCATAGTATATACTGATAACCAAGCTCTCAGCTTCCTTAACTCTCAAGACAAACTTAGCAGCAAACACATGAAGTGGGTGGAGTATCTACAAGCCTACACTTTCAATATCAAGCATAAAAAGGGAGTACAGAACAAGGTTACTGATGCATTGAGTAGAAGGTTTCTCATATTCCAAGAAGTTCAGCTACAAAGCATAGGTATTGATAGCTTCAAAGACCTATATGTTGAAGATGAAGATTTTGCCCAAATCTACAAGGTATGGAAGGAGTTCAAGAACAACTTTCATGGTGATTTTTCTGAATACACTTTGCAGAATGATTTTCTATTTAAAGGAGGTCAACTTTGTGTTCCTAAAGGGTCTATGAGAGAGAATTTGATTAAATAAAAACATAATGGAGCACTTAGTGGTCATTTTGGAGTCAGTAAGACTCAAGAGCTCGTCACTAGGTTCTATTTTTGGCCTAGAATGAATAGAGATGTTAGACAGTATGTTGAGAGTTGTGTAGTGTGTCAAAAAGCAAAGGGAACATCTTCAAATTTAGGTCTTTATCAGCCACTTCCAATCCCAACCAAACCATGGGAATGCATAAGCATGGATTTTGTAGTTGGTTTGCCAAGAACAAGGCAGGGGTATGACAATATTTTTGTTGTAGTGGACAAATTTAGTAAGATGACACATTTTATACCTTGTAAGACTATTCATGATGCTTGTAACATTGCACAGTTTTTTTTCAATGGAGTGGTGAGGATACATGGACTCCCACTCTGTATTGTTTCAGACAGGGACAGTAAATTCATGAGCCATTTTTGGAAGACCTTATGGAAAAAGTTGGGCACTAACTTGTCTTTTGGATCTACATATCATCCATAGAAAGATGGCAAAATAAAGGTGGTCAATAGGATTCTTGGTAACTTACTAAGATGCCTCACAAAGGAGTATGGTCAAGACTGGGACCAGCTCATTGGGCAAGTTGAATATGCATACAATGATACAGTGAACAGATCAATGGGTAAGAGTCCTTTTGAAATAGTTTATGGATTTCACCCTAGAGGAATTTTTTATCTTAGAGAATTGAAGGAAGGAATGCATGGTATTGGATATGCTAAGGAATTTACTCATTCAATGAGAGAATTCCATGAAAGTGTGAGAAAGAACTTGATTGAAAATGCTGAAAAGGTAAAGAAAAAGGTGGATGCAACAAAGAGGGATGTTCAATTTTAGATTGGAGACTTTGTGATGGTACACTTGAAAAAACATAGGCTACAAAAAGGTGTCCCTCACAAGCTATAGATGAAGAGGCTAGGTCCATGTAAGATACTGGAAAAGTATGGAAACAATGCATACAAGGTGGAGCTTCCTGAAGACATTGGGTTGTCACCAGTTTTCAACATTGCAGATTTGATAGCATACAAAGGACCTATTCATGATGCTGATTAGAACCTTCAAGAGGTAATATAGGAGGTAAAAGATCTGAAATTAACCCCTACTCCATCTATGACAGTTGAAAAGATACTAGACTCAAGGGTCTACAAAAAGACTAGGAACAAAGAGTATATGGAGCACCTTGTCAAATGGCATGAAAAAGAAGATGTTGATACTACTTGGATTAGAAAAATAGATTTCAAGAGGTTGGGCATTGATCCAAACATGCTCAATCGAAGGATGGATTAACCTTTCTTTTGTCTGGGGGAGTATGGTGCAGGAGCACACCTAATTCAAACCCCTAGCTCCTTATTTCTGGCATGTACCAACTCTAGCAAGGTTAGGAGAGTGTGTGTGGACCTTAGAAGGTCTTTTGTTTTCCGTAAGATGGATATGAATAGGTCAATCCATGTCTAGCTAGGTTATTTAGTTGGTTTCTTGATTTTCAGTTAACACTGTCGGTTAACACTATGTCAGTTAACACTTTTGGTTAACACTGTGTCAGTTAACACTATGTTGGTTAACACTATGCTGGTTAACACCATTGGGTATCACTGTTTGCTAATACCATCGGTTATCACAGGCACTGATTTAGACCGGTGGTCGGTTTCGCATTACTGTTGGTCGGTAAAGTCAGTCATAACGGCCCGCAAGAAGTGAACCTTGTCTTTTATGGATAGTATGGTCAGTTGTAACGGTTTCTAAAGAGATGCTTGTGAATATGTGGGTAGTTAGGGGTCATTTCAATGAGAGGATGGTTATTAATAACATCCCAAGCCTTCATTTTAGAGAGGGGGAAGAGAAAGTAGAGATTGTAGGAAAAGAGAAGCTACAATAAATCACAGAGTTACAGATTATTGTACTATTTTTTCTTTGTTTCCCATAATGAGAAGTTGCAGATAGTGTGTTTAGTGGATATCAACCTTCTTTGTTAATTTTTCATGCAATTAGATTAGTTACTTTATTTTCTATTTTGTAAGTTCTTAGTTCTTCACCCATTCTGGGTTGTAAGCAGTGATGGCCCCTCGAGATTCCTGAATCCATGCTGAGAGTCATGTGTTGGGATGGAACTCGAGAGGAGCCCTTGTACATAGTTTCCTTTTCTTTTTTTGTAGGAGAAGAAACAACAAAGAGTCTAGAGATCTTACCTTAGGCGATCTTGGTAATAGTCTAGCTAGGGAAGAGAATGAAAGCAATGTTCTGAAAACATTAATTGAGTGGGAAGAATGAATCTATTTGTGTAGGTTAAAAAAGGAGGAGATGAAAATCATTTCGATGGGGACTGAGTCTTGAAGAGGAGGTAAAGTTGAGAGTGACTTACCTTAGTTGGGGTTATGAACACCTTGGGGGATCTAGGAAAAATATCTCATAAGAGAGCCAAGCTAGTTCTGTAGTAGCAACAAGACTTATGTCCACATTAACACCATCGCCGATATTTTTAGTACCAATAGATAGGATCTATATGTTACAAATGCATCGACCAAAGAATAAAAAAATTCTAAGATAAGACTAAATCAAAACTAACCATCTATAATATATTGCACAAAAAATGGAACCAACATCGATATGGATAAGAGTAAATATTTAAAGCACATCATTTGATGCATGCTTCTACCAAAATACTAAAACAACATATCAACATTTTTGGATAGGAGATATGGACATCAGTGACAAAAAATAATGCCAATAATAATTATAGTATCAGCTTCGCATTCTAACAATCTCCCCATTTTTCCTTGATGGAAACATTCATCAATAACAAATAAAACAACTCATTATCAAAAGATATCAACATCAAAGTTAATTTTTCTGCATTTTTACTCTCCATTATTATTCTCCCCCTTTGAAAATAATGAAAAAGGGCCAAATTCCCCCTTACTAAATTAATCTGATCCTTCTAAAAGAAATCCATCAAGCATTGATCTAGAAAGGAATAAGCATGCAACTCAATGGACCAATTTACACATAGGCATGCATTATTGAACACTAGGAAGAGGCATAATGCCTAGCTTCCCCCTGAGATAATCAAAAGTATCCTTACAAAAAAAATTTGTGAAAATATTTGCAATCTTCTCCTTTATAGGCACATACTCAAGTTTTACCTCCTTATCAAATACCCTCTCTCTCAAGAAGTTATATCTGATAAATATATATTTTATCCTCAAATGTTGGACAAGCTTATTTCAAATGTTTGTAGTATTGGTATTATCACACATAATTAAAATCGGCTCATAAAAATTTATCCCTATATCCTTTAAAGTTTGTCTCATCCATAATACTTGAGTATAAAATGAGGATGTTGCAATGTATTTTGATTCACCAGTTGACTATGTTATAGAATCCTTATTCTTTCCTTACCAAGCAACTAAATGTGATCTAAGGAAATAATATTTACCACTAGTCCTTCACTGTTTATCCATACATATGGCCCAATAAATATTAGTATAAGTTGTCATCGTAAAATATGAATCTACTGGATACCATAATTTGAACTCTTCGGTAGCCTTCAAATATATGAAAATTCTCTATTCTTCCATAACATGTGACTCTTTAGGTTCTTGCTAAAATATCTCTTCTAGACATACTACATACATAATATCTGGTCTAGTAGTAGTCAAATGGAACAATCCTCCAATCATCAATTTTTACTTACTTGGATCAGCCTTCGATGAATCATCTTCTTTAGTCAACATACATTCGATAATATATTGGGCTGAGATGAAGCATGATGTTTTGAATTTCATGGCTAGATACCTTGAGTGTTAGAGAGTGAAGGTGGACCATCATCATTTGACAAGCCTTTTGTATTTGTATTCTATTCTTGAGTAGAATTGGTAAACTATATCTATTGATTTTATTACCATGCTACCTATGTCATCGCATTGTCGTGATAGCATTATGGCTACTATGGAAAATTTGTCCAAGGTGGCTCACTTTTTTCCTATGAAAGATTCTAATAATTCTACTTTGCTAGAACATGTGCTCATGGAGGATATAGTTTATTTTGATGGGATACCTCACACGATCATTTAGGATCAAGATCTAGTCTTCACTTACACACTATGGACATCTCTCTAGCATGTATTGAGTATGTAGCTTAATTTTAGTTTCATGTATCACCTGAGACCGATGGTCAGGCGGAGTAGGTTAATTAGGTTCTTGAGGACATGGTTGACATGTATGTAATGGATCAACATTCAAGGTGGGGGGAATATTTATACCTAGTAGAGTTTGCCTATAATAATGGGTACCATGGCTCTCTTGGTATATCTCCTTTTTAGGCCTTGTATGGACAACCATATCAAACATCTTTGAGTTGGGATCATTTGGAGGACCATATTATGTTGGGTCCCAAGATGCTTTAGGATTTTGAGAATTAGGTTGCCCATATTGGAGATTATTTGGCTACTACTTAGGATTGGCAAAGAAGTATGTTGATTCCCATAGGTTAGGTCGTCACTTCTTGATGGGTGACCAAGTTTTTTTGTAAGTTTGGTCACAAAAGAGCTCCATCCATTATGGAAAAGGATCTAATTTATCACTAAATTTTATTTTAACTTTTGAGATCCTTTAGAGGATCAGTCATATATCCTATTACCTAGCATTACTACCTATCCTATTGTACATCCATGATTTATTTCATATTTCTATGTTGAGATAGTATATTCCTGTTATGACTCATGTTCTTGATTGGGGTGCTTTATAGGTAGAGGTCGGATAAATTTCTTTGGATCTCATATGCATTATACGATATCATAGCCTAAACCTCAAGGGTTCAGACATTTATTAGGTAAGGATCCAGTAGGACTTGAGAGATAAGACTTCAGCGACTTGAGAGGATTCTTTATAGTTATAAGATATTTTTACCCCTATCTTTTTCCAGGCTTCTAGGAGTAAGCTTATTCCTAGGGAGAAGATGTAGTGCATCATGTGGTTTCATTCTATGTTGTATTATTTTTATGTGAGCTAGACTCTTTTTTTATATCTCTAGAATATTAGTATGTTACGATCATATATTAGCATCGTTAGATGCTTCTGGTTGCAATATAGTCTTTTAGTTTTACCAGTATTATTGTTGATGTAGATGATAGATTTTACTTGTGCATATTATTTTGATCATATCGACATGATGATCCAGCTGTGATGTGATATGATGTTTTATGATAATATCTATTATACAGTTTATTTGAGAATAATTGATTATGTTATCATGGTGTCACTACTAATTTTCTATGGTATTGTTTCTTTTATGTTGATGGATATCTGATTTGGAGTTTTCATTGATATATATGCTTTAAATATCATGAAATGATTATTTTATGCTCTAAAATAAATGAAATATTTATTATGATGTAGAGTGAGGATTAAATATGAAAGCAATGATTATATAACATTCAAATACATATGAATGATTACGTCACTAAAACATCCTTTCATTAGGGGTGCATTGGTCATTACATAGACGTGCTTCAGCTATTTATATTAGGAGAAGCTACACCTTATCTATGCATGTTTTAGTGAACAAGTTCCATAGATCAACTCTTCTTGAGTTGCAATTTTGAGTGTGTATTGTCCCTGACAGTAGCACTAGAGATAGCTACATTGGTCATTCATGAGTTTAGCCAATATCATCCCTGAATGGGTGATGTATCCATATATGATATATTATACCTCATGTATTATGTGGGTGAAATTGAGACTTACTTGCATAATTATGTTGGGAAGTATATCTCTGTGCATATAGTATATCTATAATTGTCATAGTTGAGTTAGATATTGCACCGATTTTAATTATTTTATGGCTATTTTAATTTCTTGGCAGATTTTTCATAGTTGGATTCTATTTAATTAGAATTGATTAAATTATCTAAGGCGGGTTTTTGGAAATATTTTGGTATATGATTTAATTTATTTTAACTGATTTTATTTTAGCCTTTTTGCCTTTTGAGGAAAATGTGACTCCTTTTATGGTGGAAAAAGAGTTCATTTCCACACTTATTTTAGAAAATTTAGGTTTTGCTCCAAAGTTGTATTGGGAAATTGATCTTTAGCTTGTTGGTTTTGATCCTCTTGCCAAATTTTTGTGGGCAACAAATCAATGTTTTTGTGCCATAATTACTTTTCTTTGTTGACGATCTCATATGATTTTGTGGGGATTTGAAATTTCTTATTCGTATTTGGCTTTAACCATTATGTGAGGTAGGTTTTCCTTAAAACTCCTTTATTTCTCAAATTGATTGTTTCTTGTTGAATACTTCAGATTTGTGGGATGTATATTATGCTTTTCCCCATGTGTGGGAGTTATTTCCATGCCAGTTTGGACTTTCATGATTATTTGTTTATTTTGGTGATTTTAAATGTGAAGTTTATATAAGGTTATGTTCCCTATTTTTTCATGTGTTCCCAAAATAGGAATTTTATTGGACCAATGTGTTATTGAGTGCTGGGAGACCAGTAGGGTTTCTCCTTTTTGTTTAATTTGACGTTTGAATTTTTAGTGGATTTTGAAGGTTTGTCAATGGCAATGACCTTCGGGACTCAATTTTACTCTATAATTGTATTTTATAAATTTTACAATTTAAGATTTTGATTTAATCCTATGTTTGTAGGATTTTTGTATTTCATGTGTGTTTAGATTGGATCCACCTTGGAATTCATGCTTGCAGCAATGAGGCCAGTTGAGTGTGTTTTCTGTATGACTATTTTTATATGTTGCTATTTTTCTTATGTTTAATGCCTATTTTGAGATCGCATCTTTATTTATTGATGTTGACCTATTGATACCACATCATGAGCACAATTGAGTTATTTCTAGTTAGGATCTTTGAGAGTCTCGTGTTATTAGTTTCAGACCAATCAAGATTTCTATGCTTCATTTTGGTTTATGAATTTGAGAGTCTTTTCTTGCATTATAATTGTGTTACATTTATTGCGTAGTGCCTCATTTTTAAATGAGATGAACTTTTTGGTTCTTGGTTAGTAGAGTGGAGTGGCTCTCCATAGTGAGATAGGACACAAAGGGGTCACTAGGGTAACTCGTATAAAGTTCTTTATCAATTAAAAACTAAATAAATAAATGGGATAAATACATTAACAAGAAGTAATTAGACTAACTAGTCATCTGAGTGATGTTTATTGAAGGTGTGTCTTTTTATTTTCATCTACAGACATTGATCTAAGGCATACTGTCAAGCCATCTAAGTGACATTGATAGAAGTCATAATATCTAGTTATCTACTGGCATTGATCGAAGATATGTATTTTGTATGGTCATTTGCGTACATTGATTGAAGGGTCAATGTTACATGGGCCACCATGTTCCATGTAATGATAATCCATTCTAGAGTCCCTAAACCAAACCATTGTTAGTACTAAGTAATGACCATGTGTACTTGTTTCATATTGTACTCTAGTCTGAGTGACTACATTGCAATTTTTATGACATTCATTCATTATTACACTTGTATGGTGTGTGATAGCCTACTCCTTGTATGTGCATTTGGTGTGCTTGGGTTGTGTGACTCTCCTCAAGCCAGTTGGGGTGGTTCTAATGGTACCACATGGTTGGGTGGCATTGTATGCCACTATTGCGAACTAGCATACATATTGTGCATTACTTCCAGTAGAGTAGTACTAAGAATGATGTTCTCATCTCTATCCCTATGCACTTTCTTTCATTGTTTCTATTATTTTGGATATCATGATTTATTTTTTCACATTTCTATGTTTATCTAGATTATTTCAAGTGTTTATGGCCTTGATCTTATGTATTTGGTACTCCCTGGTGTGGAGCTATTTTTATCTTACTCGTACATTGGAGTTAGAATAGGTTTTTTTCTTAATTTGCTTTAATTTTTTTGAAAGGATTTTAGTTTGGCATTTGCACCTATACTTTGGCATTTGTGTTGATCAGTGTCTCTGTCCTACAAAGTGGTGTCTCCTCTCTTTGTTCTAAAACCTTTTATCTCAAAGTATTTGCAAACTTTAAATTGGCATCTACGTATGTAGAATCAATGCATGTGTTCTTTAGTGTCTGCATCCTATAGATCAATGTCTCTAAGTCTCTTGAATGAGACTCTACAATAATTTTCTTGTGGTGATCATTATTTGTGCTTTATAGATCATTTCCTATGTTAATTAGCATCCCCTCCTAACTTTGGCGTCTCTACTCAATTTTATGTTTGGGAGGCATTTTGTTCATTGTTTGTTGTCTTATGATCTTGGGTTGTTTAAATGATGGTTCTTGTTGGTTTGTAATGATTAGAAGACAATGAACTTGTCTGAATAACTATTTTAGGAACACTATCCTTTATTATAATAAATCTCTATTAGATGGATTTATAAGATTTATTCTTTCTCCTTTATTTATATATCATGATTTATTACTGACTTGGCCTCTTGTATCTCATTGGACATTGTCAATGATCTCCTTAAATGATCTTGGGAACATGTGGTTTCCATTCCAAGTGTGAATTTGGGTTGTCATGGAGACCTTAAAAGTTTTTGAAGACTTCTTCTTGTGCACAACCATTGGAAATTATTGTTATGTTTCATTCTTCCTTTTGCAATGTGATATATGTTTATGGTCTTATGATGATGGTATGTGTATGTTTATATTTTTAAAAATAATAATTAGCAGATGTATTACCCTATTTTTAGAGGGTTCCTTGGTATGAAATTACAAGTAGACTTCAATAGATTATAAAATAAAAGGACCACTTCATCCAGCAATTTCAGGTTTCTATTGCAATAAGTCTCAATATGTTATTACAACAATTATATACCTCTTTCTAGGATAGGATCAATGTATCTATGTTGAACTTAATGTCAGAATTTAAGTTTACTGTTGATACTATGAATTTGAGTGTTGAGGTGGTCACCACCTTGTAAGATACCCAATGGGAGATAGCTTCTAAAGTAGTGGAGGCTAAAAATTTGATAGAAAATTTGTCAACGGATGAAAACACTTTTTCATCTATTGTAATTGATGACAAGAGATTAGAAATAGTAAAGGTTGGGAAATTTATAAAATGTAGGGAAGCTATATCCTATACCAAGCATTACCTAAAAGTTTTAGAATCCTTTCTACCATAAAAGAAGATGCAGATTGATATGTTCATACAAGTTGCCTTATCTTCTCCCTTTAATCTAGATGAGTTTTTGTTAGAAGATGACTAGATAAATCAATCAATTCAACAAAGGAAATAGGATCACTCTTTTGAACAATTTTTAGAACTTATCGAGATGCTACTTAGGTCGGGTTGATCATGGATCCCCTATCCCATCTACACTTTAGTCTATAGGTGTTAAAAGCTAGATTAAGTAGCTTCTCATTCTGAGAGATGATCTCTCTCTACAATGCCTTTCATGATATTCAATTACACTACTTTCCTTCTGATGAGGCTCTAATTTATTGATTTTCCTCTCCTCTTTCTCATTTTTTTGCAAGTACCAAAATTTTGGGTTCATAATCTTTTAGGTAAGATCTCCTAGGAGTCTCCAACTCTATATGCTTGTATATAGATTGCTTGAGGTTTTGCATATATACATTATCTAGCATCATGCAATTTCTATTTTGAAAATTTTTGAGGATGGTCAAAGGGTGCCCTAGATAACAAAAGTAGACAATACTTCCTTTAATTTCTTGTTGGTTTTTTTGTTGTTGGGACACATTTCAAGTCTACTAAGGTTTTTAGGGGACAGAAAAGGAAAAGGTAGTGATTGTGTGTGTATTTTGTGGTTCCTACAAGTTGCAATAAAACACCTCAATAAGTCATTACATTAGTGTAAAACATAGAATAAGCCATAGAATTAACTACTAAAATTGACTTATTGCTTCCTATCTAAGACGAGTATGAATAATGCAATAATTGCCCTCAGATTATGCATTAATCAATGACATATACAACCTAGAATGGAAGATTCAATTGAAAACAAGCCTAAATGCTCAAGAAGTGATTCATTTTAGTTCTAGAATTGAAGATTATAACAATGCAAATGAGATTTGATCTAAAATGCTTTAATACTTCTAAGAATGAAAGTAGCATAAGTTTACTTCTAAAATTAGGGGCAACATAAGGATGCTTTCAACAATTAAGAATTAGGGGAAAATTGAGCTTAAAATTCATTCTATTTATAGAAGAATTAGGTAAATGAGAGGTTGAGATAGAAAGTGGAAGAGAGGTGGAGATTGAATCTTTGACCTATCCATATGAAGTGATCGAAGTGATTTCTCTCCCATTGGTTAGGGAATTGACTTTCCCTTTTGTAAATGGGAATGTTATTTGGGGATTTATTTAATTCCCTTTTATTAATTACTTTAGCCATTTTTTGATTTGTTTTAATTGAATTGAGTTTTTTTAATTTAATTCTATTGTTTTGATTTATTTGATTTAATTGGCTAAGACAATTAATTTGATTTAGTGATTAAAACCACTTAGGAAATTTAAATTTGATTTAATGAATTATGCCAATAAATTGGAGAATTGTCTTGACATAATTAGGGGTATGATCACACTTAGGGAAAATAGGGTCTATGGTTAGAGCAGACCAAATTAGGGTGGTTACATTTTCCCCTCCTTGAATAGATGTGTAAGCAGCGCATTGATTCAAAGAAAGTTTTTGATGTTGACTTTAGAAAGTTTGAGAATTTTGCACTTGATCGAACAAAATATCTGATGAGATTAGTCTCACACTTGTTTGAACTAAACTGATAGAATTGAATTTGAACTTGATCGAACAAAGGTCAATAAGAAAAGATCTTAAAGATACCAATTTTGAACTTTGATATCATCCAAAAATTGATAATACCAACTTCAAACTTGATCAAACGAAGGTCAGTACAAAGTTGCCAAGAGCTTAATAAGAATCTAAGAAAATTAGACATATGATATCCAACTTGTGAGAACTGAAGCCTTCAATCCAACAGTCCCGACTTAGTCAAGGAACTGTCATGCCTTTATTTTTTGATAACGAAGTCATTTTAATGTTGTTTCAAGCAATAATTTGATTGATTTTAGTGTGATCATGCCCCCTTGGGAATGAAATCAAAGGAAAAGAATAAATCCCTCTGTAGAATGATGTATCACTGGAACTGATCGATTAAATCGAGAAAGAATCAATTTAGAAGAAGTGGAGAAGCGAAGGTGTGTTAAGAGAAAACACAATTTTACCAAGTTAATCACGTTAAAATTGTGAGTTTTGAGTTTGATATGATGATGTTTGACCAATATTTTTGATGAATAATGTGCAATTTGATGATATAGAACCCATAAAACTGATTGCGTAAAGTTTGTGAGTCATTTTCGGAACATATGGAGCAATTCTGCATTTTTAGTAACTGTAGTAAAAAAATTTACTGCACTATGTAGAAAAATGTCAGCACATTCGATTTCATTCCTGATTGATCGGAAAGAGAACAAAATGAGTTTCAGTTGTCTGGGAGGAGTACTGGGGCTCCTAAATAGCTCAAAAAGTCAAATATATAGGTCCAAATTCACTTTTTACATACTTATTTTCACTTTTAACCTTGGTAATTCAGAGAGCTCTACAAAGAAGATGGTGGTCCCTATGCAAAAGCATCATTTTGAGCTCATTCATCGACATCAGTGTCCAACTGACTACCCACCTCTGGTAAGTGTTTGAAAACCTATCTTGTGAAGTTTATAGTTTCCATTTTTATGCAATTATGTTGAAGTTATAACCATTTAATCGTTGCATCATTTCTTGCATTTAGCGTCACATCCTGCAAATTCTATGTCATTTCCTATTTTGACTGAAAATATTGTGTCGCATCATGCAAATTTTGGATTGCACCCTATTTTAGGTTTTTGTGTCGCATGTTGTAGGACATTATAATTTTTTCAAGTTTTTGCACCTTGTTGAAATAGCGTTGCACGTGGCATCTTGTGTCACTTCCTATAAAAATAGGATCACTTCCCAGAAGCTCCATTGCATCCCAAGAATCAAAGATTGCATCCCATGAAAGGGATCACACCCCATAAAAATAGGGTCACTTCTAGTTTCCAACTCAGTTAATTTCCCATTTTGACTATTTTTCTTTTGCCAACCATTAAAAACACTAAGATGATAGGTTTTCTGCTTAGCTTTCTTATATAGAACACTAATTTTGAACCTTTTTGTAATTACTATTTGTTTAACAGGTTCCTTTTGAGGTAGTTTCATTTCACGGACCATATTCTGGTCGTGTTCTTACTCTGTCGAGGTCGTTGACTGATGACGAGGCAGAGTTAGTCACCTGTGTTGGTTTATTGTCTTTGAGGGATTTATCCGATATCAGGGTAAATCAAGGGTTGTTGACTGCTTTCACCAAGAGGTGGCACTCAAAGCACAACACCTTCCATCTACCTACTGGTCAGATGACCATTACACTAGAGGATGTGTGCCAGATTTTGAGAGTTCATGTTATTGGTCGAGAGGTGCGGTTCGATTCTACCTCTGCTTCATCAATTGCTACAACACAGTGATTCTTCGATGGTGACACTATTACTTGCCAGTATCTGACATGTGACTACATGTGTGATCACTATGAGCACCTTCCTATATACTTGGCTGGATTGATCAGAGGTGTCCTTATGCTTGACCGAGGACATCATAGATTTATTGTTGGTTGGGTCAACATTCTTGAGCAAATGATTGTGTCGAGACAGAGATTTGCATGGGGAAGTTGCATACTTGCACACATGTATAAAGAGTTACATGAGATAGTGTACCATTATTCTTGGAACATGACTATAGGCATTTTAGTGTTACAAATCTGGGCCTGGGAGCATATCCTAGTTCCACGACCAATAGTTGATAGACAGTGTCTAGTAGAGAAACCATATATATATACATGTACTCGGGTTGGATACAACAGCCCCATCTAGGCAAGGTGGAGTATTAGTGCCATCATCTACATGATATGACTGTAGTATTATGGTGTCCCTACCTTGATTGTGAGGAGTGGTGATTAGATAGGTGCCATATGCCTTCTTGTTTTCAGATCAGGTACCTGATTGGATGTACCAGATATATCATTGAGAGATTCTTAGTTACATTAGTATTGAGGTAGTACGGCCAGATGTAGGACAGGTGCTAGGATATATTTGTATATTCATAGATCTGAGATGAGACACCACTGTGGGGTCCTCAGTTGGGTTATGAGACTGTGTAGAGAGCCATTAGAGATATGGTAGCAGTACCTTTAGATCTTTAGTCTGAGGTAGCTGATGCATTTTTTTCAGATGGTTTACATGCTCAGACATTATAGTATCTATTTCCATGGTTCACATCACCTGATGAGGCCATTCCACATATTCAGGATCCACTAGATTATGATCCCACTAACGATCATCATATCCAAGGCCAAGGGGGAGCGTAGAAAGAGAGAGGAGCTATGGGGAGAGATGGAGGCAAGAATGGTGGGAGACATGGGAGATATGCTAGGTGCTCTTCTCCTGATACAGGATAGGGTCTGGATTATCAAGATGATGTGGATGATACGGGTGGAGGTGCGGTGGGTGGTAGAGAGAGAGCTAGTGGTAGTGGGAGGTGGACTCACTTCAAATTTATTTCTCCCCAGTGGGATCAAGGTCCACTTTTGACCAAAGATCAGAAGAGATAGAGGCAACGTCAGTAGGATTCTCATCTAGATAGGACATTGGACAAGCCATGTGGATGAGATATAGGTAGAGACGGAGATGCATTATCTTAGTATGAGCATGAGCGAGAGAAGCTTAGAGTGTGGATTACAACTTTAGAGGCATTACTTGTAGATAAAGATGCGTAGCTTGAGCGACTCAGAGCAGAGAGGGACATGTAGGGTGATATCCTCAGGGTAGAGAGAGACACTCGGGCTTAGATAGCTATGCATCAGGGACAGAGACTAGCTTATTATTTTGGTTTATATCATGTTGCAGTTCTAGAGGGTCGGAGAGCACTATCTTTTTCATGCCTGGCTCAATAGTCTGAGGGGGCCATGCCTCCACCAACTCCATTTGTTCGACCTCCTCCTCCTCCAGATCAGGGAGAGGGTGGTAGTCAAACCTAATATTGCATGTTTTTATACTTTTAAGATCATATTGTATATCTGGATCCTTCTAAGCTCATTATTTTGTATGATGATTTTTATGCATGTATATTTGATTCACCGGATACTCTGATACTCTTTTGTTCCATGTTTTTGATATGATCCATATCTGATATATCTGAGACAATTGATCTTGAGTTTTTATATGTTCATGGGTTCTCATGCTTTGATAGATGTTTAGATGTAATGCACATGTGATTATGTTTATCTTGGTCTCTTGATGAGTTAGATTAGATATGTGATGACATCATTTATGCTCATTTGATTTATTACTGATATAAATGTGTTTCAAATGATACTAAGTGAATATGCAAATAAATTTTTTTGAGCTTTTTTTTATGAAAATAAATGTATGGATGCACTTAGGATGTAGAATTAAATTTAATGATTGAATGCTTTTTTTTTTTTTTTTTCTCTTGATCATTTATGAATGTAGAATGTATGTCATGGATATGCAATGAAATTATTTTTAGTAATATTGATGTATGTAGTTAACTTGGATTTCGGATGAATCAAGAATTTATTTTAAGCTCAAGTCCTATTGATGTTGTTCTTTTAAAATGAATCATGCAATATTTAAATGCATCTACATGTAGACTCCTAGGACTCTCACTGATTTTGTATACATTGTAGCATTTTAACATCATTGGGCATTTTTATAGCGAACATCACCTGATAGTAAAACTGTCACTAATACCCACTAGTATCATGAAAGTATGAATACTATGTGTATTGGATAGAATGTTGGAAATAAATGTAGGCATAAAGGCATAGAAGCTAGGATGACAAGTTAGTTATCTCCTTTTAATTTTAAGAATCATTTTCTATTTAAGTGTAATGTAAGATATTTGACCCGTAATGACCTTGAAAATTCATATCCTTGGGTGCAACATGCAGCGTCCACCTTAGTGAGAATTTGATTTAGAAAATAGACAAGGAAATTGTTTCAACCTCATCGTAGTTTACACATAACAAGGATCGAGATATATGCGGCTATCCACTCATGTTGGCAGCTCTTACCATAAACATCCAAGTTAAGTGAAATTTATAGGATCATTTGAAATAATCACCATACACAGAAAACCAAGAAAATATTATGCCCCCTGTCCTTGTGAATCTATCTTTGAATAGATGTCATGGAGTTACTCAGAAGACATAACAATCACCAATTGAGAATTAATCAAAGAAAATTTATAATCGCTTAGATGCTCTAGTATGAAACATCATGGGAACATAAAATAATCATAATCAAGCCAAGATCAAACTATGTGTTTAAGTAGTATTGAGAAACACTATTGATTCATTTTTCAAGCACAATAGAGATTTATCAATCAGAATTTGGAATGTAAAGAAATATGTTTTCATGTTTGAGTATATGTGAGATTCAATTTGTTAGTAATTGCAATTCAATGTAGTGTTTAGAAACACTGGTTGAGTAAAGTGTTGAGAAACAATAGTTCATTTTTGTTAAAGTGTTGAAAAACACTAGTTCATTTACGTTCTGGATTAAAGTGTTGAGAAACACTAGTTTGATGTTTGTTATAGGTAGGTGGTGTTGAAGAAACACCTTTGTTTTGTGATAGTGACATTTAAGTTCAAGTATTCAAAAATACTATTTTGAGAGGCAAACCATGCTAGACAAGATGCTTAGGACAACGTAGAAGATGCGAACTGACCATGCTAGCAAAGATGCCCCCAGTGCAGAATGACTATTCCTAAGATGAAAATGTAGACAAATCCCAAGCAAGGATAGGACATTTGTAATATATTAGAGATGCAATGCAAAAATAGTAGAGCTACTGGAAAAGAACAGTGCACTATGTGAAGAATTCAAAATTTTGAAAAAGGAAAAAGAAGCCCAATCAATAAGAATGTGTGAAGTTGTTGAATAGAAAAAGAAAGCCAAAGATGACAAGGCTATGGTAGAAGAAGACAAGAGAATGCTGACTACCAGACTTGATGAAAGAACACATAATGTGCAAACAATGACAGTCAATCAAGTGGACATGGAAAATAAACTACTACTTGCAAATCAGGAGATAAGTAGGAAAGACTTGGAGATTGTTAATCTTAGATCTGAGAACAGTCAATTGAAAGATGAATTGAGATTTGAGAAAGAAATTAATAATAGAGTGAATGATCCAAGTGAAGCTATGAGCTACTTTGAAAAACTGGTGGAAGCATCAAGAAGACCTAAATATTCTTCTGGATTAGGTCACACTGGACAACATACAACCACTGAAGATGGAGAGTCATCTAAGACATGTGAAAGAAGGCATGCAGAGCCGAGAAAAAACAAACCTGATTATCACCACTATGGGAAACCAGGTCATACAACAAACATTTTCCAAAGCAAGAATGGTAAGCCCAATCCAAAAACTAACTTTAATGGTTACTGCTTTAACTGTAATAATTTTGGACATCAAGCACGTGAATTTAAGGAAAAGGAAAGAAAAACACCTAGATTCAATGGTAATTTCTATAAGTTTCACAAATATGGTCATAGAGCACAAGATTGCATATCCAAAGGTAAACAACAATGGACATCAAAGGTACAAGAGAAATCACCAAGAAAAGGCAATACTCACAATTGGGATTACAATACTGATTTTTCTTTTTTGTCCTTGTTCATCTTCACAACTTTAGCTAGCATCCTAAAGTGTGACTTACTGTACATCAATGTGTCAGATATTCTAAGTAAAATATTTGATGCAATAGTACCATATAGAACTTAATTAGCCTTAGTTAGGGGAATCACCCCCAATTTACCTCATAGATACTCATGAGCATCCTTGGGTAGTGCTTTTGTGAATGTCTGCTAATTGTTCTTTAGTGTTCACATAATCCAGTCTCACTTCTTTACTCTAAACTAGCTCCCTCAAGTAATGATACTTGATATCTATATGCTTTGTCTTTGAGTGCATAACAAGATTAGCATGATACTGATGATCTACATGATATTGATTTTGACATCTTTGGCATTTTTGTCAAAGAGGGAGAGATTACCTATAAAGAGGAAGAAGTGAAGGGAGAGATTACCTATAAAGAGGAAGAGATTGTCGAGTAAGAGAAATTACAAAGAGGGAAACATTACATAGAGGCAAAAGTTACTATTGAAAACATTGAAGTGATTATCTACTCAGAGGGAGCCTACAGATGACTAGACACAGATGATGACAGTGTGATTAAAGACACAAAGGGAGAAATGTTTTACTGATAAGAATCAGAATGAAGCTAAAGATATTAATGAAGATTCATTCATATCAAGGAACACAGGTGAATTTTTGGATTGGTTGGTAACTATGCTTGTTAAATCATTGTTTTAATATTTTTTGTTGCCATCAATGCCAAAGAGGAAGATTGTTGGAAAGTGACATTGCAAGCAATTGTTATTTTGTCATTGATGTCAAACCTTAATTGGTGAGACTATTGTTATCTATTTGAGTACCATATCTACTAATGATGAAGAAAATTTAACAAGAAGACCAAGCGAATGGTTGAGTTAAGGCAACTAAAAGGGTACTTGATCAGTTGGCACTCATGCAAAGTAATTAGTTGTTTATCTTTCAAAGATAGTTTTTCTGGTTGTTCTATGCCGAGAAAAGTTGCTTATGACAAGAAAAGTTGCTTGTGCTGAGTAAAGTTGCTTATGATGAGCAAAAAGTAGCTCAATGTCAAGCACCATAGAAATTTCCAAGTGGAAACAGTGATGTTGGCCGACTTACAGTAATTGGATTAATGATGAGATTTGAGATCTCTGGCCGACTTAGTTGATTTTATTGGGATATGTAATGTTAATTAAAGATTGATCCATGTCATTTAATGTATGGGTAACCGTAATTAATGCATGGTTTCAAGATTTAATTAGAGACTACTTTGGAGAAGTAAATGTAATGCGAAGATGGAATGATCTGTTGGATCTAACCTAACCTAAGATCTATGATCTTGTTTAAGAGGCAAAATATTTATCTAACCTAGACAGAGAGGTATATGATAACCTCAAGGGGTTATTCATGAAGTGTGGATGAATGTATGTGTATGCAAAAGGTTTTCATAGTTGATCTACTGTGTGGCATGATCTAGCAGAGAAGGCAAAAGGCAAAGACAAAAATTTGCATGTGTGATTGCTTGACAGATTTCCAAGCAGATCAGAAGGTTGAAATGACAATGCAGGCTATCCAGTAAGTTAACATCAGAGCTGTAATTGGATCTGAATTGCAAAGTAAGTTGTATGTACCAGATCACAACTGTTGATTACTTTCTTAACATTGTATCAGTTAAATCCTCTAACAAGGTTGACTTAATAGCCATTTGTATAAATCCTCTAACAAGGTGACATTTAGATTGGAATGTTCTAAGTCCTCTAACAAGGCCACTCCTAACAAGGTGATTAAATCCTTTAACTAGGTCACACCTAGCAGTGTGTTATTGTAACCTTTCATAGAGTTGGCTCCTCACAGGGCATCACTTCAGAAGAGTGAAAACTTGGTAGCATGTTACTGGTAGTTTTTCCCATATTGGGTTTCCATGTTAAATACTTGTGTCAACTTGTTTGAATGCTTATGGTTTGCTTTACTGTTATGTTACTACAAGCCAATTTCAATTGACAATAAATTGCATGATTAAAGTTGTTAATTTATGCTACTGCTTATGAGTAGATATGAAGTACATAAAGTTTTTATTTTCTACATCTAGACCTGAGGATAACTGATTCACCCCTCCCCTCTCAGTTATTCTAAATTCATTCTAACAATAATTGTTGGAAAGTGACAATGCAAGCAATTGTTATTTTTGTCATTGATGTCAAACCTTTACTGGTGAGACTATTGTTATCTATTTGAGTACTATGTCTATTGTTGATGAAGAAGATTTAACAAGAAGACCAAGTGAATGGTTGAGTTAAAGCAACTAAAAGGGTACTTGATCAGTTGGTACTCGGGCAAAGTAATTAGTTGTCGATCTTTCAAACACAATTTTTTTGGTTGTTATGTGCTGAGAAAGTTTGGCTTATTCTGAGCAAAGTTGCTTGTGCCGAGTAAAGTTGCTTGTGATGAGAAAAAAGTTTCTCAATGCCGAGCACCATTGAAATTTTTGAGTGAAAATAGTGATGTTGGCCGACTTACAGAAATTGGATTAATGATGAGATTTGAGATCTCTGGCCGACTTAGTTGATTTTATTGGGATATGTAATGTTAATTAAAGATTGATCCACATTATTTAATGTATGGGTAACCATAATTAATGCATTGTTTCAAGATTTAATTAGAGACTACTTTGGAGAAGTAAATGTAATGCAAAGATGGAATGATCTGTTGGATCTGACCTAACCTAAGATCTATGATCTTATTTAAGCGGAAAAAGATTTATCTGACCTAGAAAGATAGGTATATGATAACCTCAAGGGGTTATTCATGAAGTGTGGATGAATGTATGTGTATGCAAAAGGTTTGCATAGTTGATTTACTATGTGGCATTATCTAGCAGAGTAGGAAAAAGGTAGAGGCAGAGTGTTGCATATGTGATTGCTTGACAGATTTCCAAGCAGATCAAATGGTTGAAATGAAAATGTAGGCTATCTAGTAAGTTAACATCAAAGCTGTAATTGGATCTAAATTGCAAAGTAAGTTGTATGTACCAGATCACAAACTGTTGATTACTTTCTTACCATTGTATTAGTTAAATCCTTTAACAAGGTTAACTTAACAGTCATTTGTATAAATCCTCTAACAAGGTGACATTCAGATTGGAATGTTCTAAGTCCTATAACAAGGCCACTCCTGATAGGGTGATTAAATCCTTTAACCAGGTCACACCTAGCAGTGTGTTATTGTAACCTTTTACAGGGTTGGCTCCTCACAGGGCATCACTTCAGAAGAGTGAAAACTTGGTAGCATGTTACTGGTGGTTTTTCCCATATTGGGTTTCCACGTTATATACTTGTGTCAACTTGTGTGAATTCTTATGGTTTTCTCTACTGTTATGTTACTACAAGCTAATTTCAATTGACAGTAAACTACATGATTAAAGTTGTTGATTTATGCTACTGCTATCGATTAGATCTGAAGTACAGAAAGTTTTATTTGCTACATCTAGAACTGAGGATAACTGATTCACCCCTCCCCTCTCAATTATTCTAAATTCATTCTAACAATTGGTATTAGAGCATTGGTTTCCTAAAAATAGTTTGAAGGTACTTGGAGCGAAAAGATCAAGATGTATAAGAAGGAGGTTCCCAAGCTGAACAAAGATAACTTCCCTGCATGGCAGAGCTTGATGAAACTACATTTGGCTACTATTGGAGATGATGCTAAGAAACTTATTGAACATGCCTATGTACCACCTTCTACTCCTCTCTCAGCTGTACAACTAAGAGAAAAGAAAGAGCACAATCAAGCAATGTTGGAGATCACCTCCTCATTGAGCTATTCAAAGTTTGATGATATAAAGAGCTACACAAATGCAAAAGAGATGTGGGAAAAAGTTGCAACTATCTATGGTGGAGACATAAATGTGTTGAGAGATAAATCAGAAAGTCTAAGAGGTAAGTTTGATGAGATGAAAATGCAAGAAGGTGAAAATGTCATTCAGTACTATGGTAGAATAAAAGAAGTTGTAAATGTCATTAGAGGGGCT
>MU223317.1:3576786-3592893 GCA_018584345.1 Thuja plicata | reverse complement strand
TGGATTAATGATGAGATTTGAGATCTCTGGCCGACTTAGTTGATTTTATTGGGATATGTAATGTTAATTAAAGATTGATCCACATCATTTAATGTATGGGTAACCGTAATTAATGCATGGTTTCAAGCTTTAATTAGAGACTAGTTTGGAGAAGTAAATATAATGCAAAGATGGAATGATCCTTTGGATCTGACCTAACCTAAGACCTACGATCTTGTTTAAGTGGCAAAAGATTTATCTGACCTAGACAGAGAGGTATATGATAACCTCAAGGGGTTATTCATGAAGTGTGGATGAATGTATGTGTATGCAAAAGGTTTGCATAGTTGATTTACTGTGTGGCATGATCTAGCAGAGAAGGCAAAAGGCAGAGGCAGAGTGTTGCATATGTGATTGCTTGACGGATTTCCAAGCAGATCAGAAGATTGAAATGACAATGCAGGCTATCCAGTAAGTTAACATCAGAGCTGTAATTGGATCTGAATTGCAAAGTATTTTGCATGTACCAGATCACAAGCTATTGATTAATTTCTTACCATTGTATCAGTTAAATCCTTTAACAAGGTTGACTTAAAAGTCATTTGTATAAATCCTCTAACAAGGTGACATTCAAATTGGAATGTTCTAAGTCCTCTAACAAGGCCACTCCTGATAGGGTCATTAAATCCTTTAACCAGGTCACACCTAGCAGTGTGTCATTGTAACCTTTTACAGGGTTGGCTCCTCACAGGGCATCACTTCAGAAGAGTGAAAACTTGGTAGCATGTTACTGGTGGTTTTTCCCATATTGGGTTTCTACGTTAAATACTTGTGTCAACTTGTGTGAATGCTTATGGTTTTCTTTACTGTTATGTTTCTACAAGCTAATTTCAATTGACAGTAATTTGCATGATTAAAGTTGTTGATTTATGCTACAGCTGCCAAGTAGATCTAAAGTATTGAAAGTTTTATTTTCTACATCTAGACCTAAGGATAAATGATTCACCCCTCCCCTCTCAGTTATTCTAAATTCATTCTAACAAGGTGGTGTTGAAGAAACACCTTTGTTTTGTGATAGTGACATTTAAGTATTCAAAAATATTGTTTTGAGAGGCAAACCATCCTAGACAAGATGCTTAGGACAACCTAGAAGATGTGAACTGACCATGCTAGTAAAGATGCCCCCAGTGCATAATGACTATTCCTAAGATGCAAATGCAGACAAAGCCCAAACAAGGATAGGACATTCATAAGAAATTAGAGTCACCAAAGAGCACAGTTGCAAGTATGAAATTTTAGTGTCATTGATGCATTGATAGATAAAGCAGAGAGTTTGAGTGACCCCTATTTTATAGGTTCTTACCACTCGACAAAGCTTTTTATTTTTTCTACCGAGACGCCTATTTGTCAGGTTTTCATCAAGGCACTTTTTCTCTTTTTCAATTTTTTTCAATTTTTTCTTTTTAAATTTTTTTGTACTATGAAGGCACTTTTTTTTTCAGGTTTTCACCAAGGATACCCTTTTTTCAGGACTTTTTCCACTATTTTTGGATTTCATCAGGATCAATTTTCTATTTTTTTTTGGTATTTTCTGAGATTTTCACTGCTTGGGCTCTTCTAGCCAGAAATCAAGCATGGAACCACTTAAAATATAGATTATTAATGGGATCAGGAAGAACATCTCCCTCAGGTGTAACTAACTGATAATTTACAGTCCCAAAAGTTGCAGCAATGATATAAGGTCCCAACAAGTTTGGTTCAAACTATCCTCTTTTTTCTCTGTTAGGTTGGTTTTTAGGATTCTCTAGTTTCAGAACGAGATCTCCCACTTGAAAGTGTCATGGTTTGACCTTTTTATTGTACCCTTTTGACATATTTTTTTGGTACACTTTCAGATGATCAAACGCTTGTTGTTTGCACTCAAGTAAGTATAAAGAATTTACCCTATCAATGCGGTATTGTTCGTCAGTAACAAGACCTTGTAAGGATACCCGCAAAGATGGGATTTCAACCTCAATAGGTAATACTACCTCAGTGGCATAGACTAGGAAAAATGGCATGGCTCCATTTGGTGTTTTGATTCTTGTTATGTAGGCCCAAAGTGCTTGTCATGCCCAAAAGTTGGGAAAAAAAACACAATCAAATTACTTTTTAAAACATGCTAAAGAGGTTAACTAAGCTACCACAAAGGTAACATGTGCATGAAAAATGGTGCAAAGGATAAACAGAAAACAAAAAGGTCAAACAAGGTAGGATAGTTGTCAGAACTATCCTACAGGGATCCCTAAACTATGCACTTTGATCTATACGCAAAATGAGATAGTTGAGGTCAAAAGTCAACTATACTCCAAATTATGTGAAAGGAATTTCCTAGGGCCCGCTAACCCTAAGAAAGGTTCTCGCATGCAAATCAAGAAAGTTGACCCAAAAGTCAACTAGAGTTTACCAAAAAGTCAACTATCGCTGAATGACGTAAAACTGGAATCCTATGGTCTAGAGGGTATAGAGATTACCTGGTGCAAAAATTGGGATGATCAGAGGAAGTTTGACCAAGGTTGACCAAAAGTCAACTATGTACGAAGGAGGTCAAGGGTAACGACAATACCCCTAATAGAGGTATATTGCGACAGTAAGAGTTTGATATGACTCCCATAACAATATAACGTTTGAATGACTCATAATGTTATACGATGAAATAGTTTTAATATATCACGTTATAAACTTAACAATATTATAATAATCAACATTTCCTAAAGTTAAAATTAAAATAACTAGCATATCTAAAATTTAAACAATATAAATCAAATCTTATTTGCAACTATATCCCTAAACTCGAAAACAAAAATAATCCAATAATCTATTTATAGATGAAATTTAATTTTCTTTTAAATTAAATCTAATTAAACCATAAAAATCTATTTTAATTTTTAAACATTAAACTAATCATTATTTTGAAAACTACATCTAATCTAAGAAATAATAAATCAAATATAATCTATCATTAAACCAAACCTTGTTAACAAATAGTGATAAATAATAATAATAATAATAAAAATAAAATAAAAACAAATCTAATAATAAATTCCAATCTATAAAAGTTAAAGATTCTCTAAAATACCCCTAACTTGAGTTAAATTAAATAACCAATTAATAACTTACCTTTATGTAAGTTTAATAACCCACTCATTAAGCTATAAAAAAAAAAAAAATTAACTAGAAATATTAAATGGCTTAATAATAACTAAAATAATTACATCGTCTAAAACTTCCCTCTTTTTGAAGTTCACATTTCATTTAATAAAAATTAAATTTATATTATAATTTAAACATTACCCTAAAGAAACTCTATGTTAACAATATATTTTATTCTAAATTTATAATACTAACTCTAAAACCTCTTAATAAATCTAATCTTTAAACAATAATTAAACCATGTTCAAAAATCAAATCTTATTAAAATATTAACCCTACCTAAACATTAATTACGCATCTAAAGCAAAATCAAATCTAAATTTATATCTTTTAAATAATCTATTCTAGCATAAATAATATTTAATCTAATCTTTCTTTTTTTTTTCCCTTTTTTTTTACAAATATAAATTTAACTTTAAGAGAAATTAAAAAAAAATGAGAACTATTTAAGCTACAAAATTAAACTTGAAAGCTAATCCTAAATAACATTTTAAATTACTATTTTAAAAACAAACTAAATCTAATTGATTTAAGTTTTACGTTGATAGAGAAGTAAAATATAAAATAAAATAAACATATATAAATATAAAAAGAACTTACTCTGTTTTAACTCAACGGAACTAAACATTATACACATAAATAAAAATTTGGAAGCTGCATGAAATAATAATAATATAAACAAGTCTTCTAAAAAAAACTTTGAACAAAACCCTATCCTCACTTATGCTTCCGCAGGGCTGCGAGAACTCGGGAGGCAGCAACAACAGAGGAGGAATTTTTATTTTGAGCATATTTATTTTTGGAGTAATTTTCAGAATTTATCTAAGTGAAAAAGGAAAATGTTATTCTTCTCTCAAGAACACTAAAATCCAAGAATTAAATTTAAACTTCCATTTATTCTTGAAAGGAAACATCTATTTTACCAAATTTACAAGCAGGATTCAAGAAAATATATTTAGGTAATTCCCTAAATTTTAAAGATTATTTTTTTTTCACCCGTATAGGATAAAATAGAATGTTTAAACCAAGGAATAATTTTATAGGATTTTGAGATTTATTTCTTCCTTCATAAGCAATTTAAATCGACATACATAAAATACTTTTCAATAGCCTTTATTTTCGATTCAAAAATACAATAATATTTCACTGCCCCTTGAATCTCCATATTACTATAAGGACATAAAAGTGTTTTAAAATAACGTAAGGTTACAATTCTTTCCTTAAGGTCGCAATACAGCCTTTGCATTAATGAAATCTACTAACAATATGGGTTACAAAGCCTTAATTTATAATGCTTCCCATTTACCATGAAAGGGTAGAATAGCAACTTTTACATCCAACAGATACCTCCCAAGATGAGGTTGACCATGGAGGCTCACCTCCCAACCTAGGCCTTTACAAGGCCACCCCCGAGCTTGGGGATCCAAACTGGTACAAGATACAATTAGGCATACACAACAAGCAGACAAGCAAACAGAATACTTAAACACAAGAAAACTTCCCAACATAGGGGTATAGAAGAGGAAGGTCTCCAAGAGGCCTTCCTGAAAAGAGGGGTAGTGGTAGACCTCACTGTAGGAGAAAGCCAAGAATCAAAATAAATACACACAAGCCTCACATGGACTTGAAGAGGACCATCTTCACAAGATGCAGCCCTAAAATAACCTCCTTATGCCTCCTAGGTGCCCTCAGGCCCTTCTTGGCATCATGGGTATCATGTTACCCCATGTTTTTCCCTCCACACATGGGAGAATCTACACTAATAGGAATCATTTCCATCTACCCCTTCAAGGTTACTCTGCCCTCCCAAGGGTGAGTGTGCCTTGAAGACCCATTCGAAATCCAATCACAAAACAAGGACAATAAGAAGCCACACATAAAATTTTCAATTTCAAAAAAAAAAAATTCAAAACACATAGGACTCCATTAATGGAGTTTTTGAGCTCAAGAACACACATAAACACAAATAATTTTACTTTAAATAAATTCAACCTTAATTCCAAGCTAGGATGAGAAATGGATTGGTGATGAGCTATCCTTCCTAAGCTCCTTCCAAAAAGGCTCCTTCAAACTGAATTCTATCTCTAAGGGTAGAGAGTGGGTGAACACTCAACTCATCCTAAATCCTTCCCTAAATAGGCAAACCTCTAACAAGAACAAGGCCTAACCCAAAGGTGAGGTAACCCTAACCAACCCTTAACTATCCACTTGCCTAAACTCTCCAAGGGTGGAGTCAAATAAAACTTGGGTAGAAGAGAGAGTGAGGTTAACCAAAGTTACACTCCTCTTCAAATTCACTCAAGTCTGAAAATGACACTTTAAAGAAGAAATAAATAAGTTTAGAGGCTCATTAATGATTGAAAATAACCCCTAACCCATAGGGTACTAAGTTGGGTAACTAAAACTGACCCCAGTTACCTCCTGGGAGCCCAAAAGACCCTCCTAAACTACCCATGAAGTTAACCCACGAATTTCTAAGTCAAGTAGACTTTCTAGAAACTTCAAACCTTGGGGTAAGCTTGGGTACTACACATAGGTAACCTTAGTTTACCCTATACTTAACCCTAGTTCCCTTTACTATCCATGTCAACATAAAATTGCAACAATTGCCAAATTTGGCACCTTAAATTAAAACAAATGACATGACTCATTCACATTAACATTTACTAATCTAATTACACACATGCAAACCACATTTATGAATAAACCACATAAACAATGAGGTCTATGTTTCTTTATATAAACAGGACCTTGGAATGCACAGAAATTTACATAGGTTCCAATATTGGGTCCCCGATTTAGATCCATGGTCAACTATCCCTGCACACTCAATACACACATCAGTAGATCCAAAACAACATGATATAAAAACATAATATGACATCAATAATTCACTGCATAAAACTATAACTGAATTCAAACTTAAATAAGCATAGCATTAGTTTCCTAAACCAAATTCATCACAATATATTCATACATTTAATCTCATATATGACATCATCATAAACTGAAACTAAATCCAAACATGTAGTATCTCAAGTGTACCATGATTACAAGATCAGGTACTGAATATATAACATAGGATTCCACAGATCCTTAAATACATAAGAGTCTCAAAAGGTCAAAGTATGTCTAAGTACATAATCACTGAAAGCATAACAAAATAAAGTAGTGTTCAACAAGGAGATTTTGAGGGGGGTCTCACATCCACCCCCTCTAGGCATGAACTACTTCTGAAGTTCATAAAAGAGGTGAGGGTACTGAGATCTAATATGCACTCTATCATCTCAAGGGACTATAAACTCATTATAGAAATATCACTAGACCCTAACTTGGTCCAGCCGCTTGCATCGAAGTGCAAGGATTCATCAAGTCATAATACGGATGAGCTCCATATCCAACTGGTCGTCCAACTCCACCTGAGGTCTCAAAGATAATGGTTTGATTCTCCACTGGGCGGTTATCAACCACTCCAAACACCATGTGGGACTTTCCCCTATTCTGAACTGTTGGCTCGGACATCGTCTCATGCTGACTACCACCCTAAGAACATTCTCTAGCTAAGTGACCCATGGCACCACAATGGTAACATAGCCCATATGACTGAACCTGAACTCTTGAAGGCCTAGAGTACTATGATCCTGAAGCCCTAGAGGGCTCATTGTACCCACCCCTAGAGGACTGTTGAGTCCATGTTGGGGGTGTGCTTTGCATCTGTGGTCTCCGGTCCCGATGAGACTGTTGTGGCTGCTGTTGTTGTGGGGCCCTGAATGTCCCCAAGGAATTCCTCTAATTACCCTTCCATAAGGGTCTCTGATAAACAGTAGCTTGAGGTGCGGGATTACGGTTTTGAGACCTATCCCTACTATTTTGTTCTCCTTCGACTATCTCTTCGACCACTAAGGCCCTGTCCACTGTGAACCTCAAGTCTCCTGATGGTACCATGCGTGCCCTATCTGAAATCACAGGATTTAATCCCTTGATAAACATGTTCACCTGCAGCTTCTCATCCCCCATGTATTCCACATAAGGTAGGAGATCAAGAAACTTGCCCTCATATTGAGCTACTGTAAGTCCCCATTGCCAGAGATCATGGAACTCATCAATACGATGTTGCCTAAACTATTCTGAAACATATCAAGCTTTGAAAAGCTCAAGGAAAGACTCCCATGTAAGGGTATTGATGTCTACGCATCCCTTGGACACCTCATGCCTCCACCATGTGGATGCCTGGTCTCTAAAAAGGAGTATCACAAAATGTGGTCTAAGGTTGCTACCATAGTTTCGCAACCCGAAAAACCTCTCAAGGCTTAAAAGCCAAGCCTCTGCTCCTACACCATCTACCTCTCCTATGAATGGAGGTGGTTTGAGCCTCATCAACTCTGTGATATGGTTTCCAATATCGGGGGGTGCTCTATTGAGCCTCTAGGCACCACCCATGGGAATACCCCCTGATACTCCAATAGACTCTTCTTCCTGATCATCCTAATTCTCTCCCATTCTAGGAGGTGGGCTCTTACTTCTCTCTCTCTCTACTGATTAACGGGTACGTTTCTGACCACATCCTTGCTGATGGGCCTGACGAGTGACACGAGGCATCTACACATACATCGAAAAGTGTAGCGATAACGCAGTGGGTTAGGTTCCCAATGTTGCTAAACATGGCTCTGATACCAAAATTTCATGCCCAAAAGTTAGGCAAAAATACAATCAATTTTTTTTTTAAAAACATGCTAAAGAGGATAACTAAGCTACCTCAAAGGTAACATGTGCACGCAAAATGGTGCAAAGGATAAACAGGAAACAAAAAGGTTAAACAAGGTAGGATAGTTGTCAGAACTATCCTACAGGGATCCCTAAACTACACGCTTTGATCTATACGCAAAATGAGACAGTTGACCAAAAGTCAACTAGAGTTGACCAAAAGTCAATTGTACTCCAAACTATGTGAAAGGAAGTTCTTGGGACCCGCTAAGCCCTAAGAAAGGTTCTCGCATGCATTTTGAGACATTTGACCCAAAATTCAGCTAGAGTTGACCAAAAAGTCAACTGCCACTGAATGACGTAAAACTGGAATCCTATGGTCTAGAGGGTACAGGGAATACCTGGTGCAAAAATTGGGATGATCGGAGGAAGTTTGACCATGGTTGACCAAAAGTCAACCATGTATGAAGGAGGTCAAGGGTAACAACAATACCCTAACATAGGTATATTGCGACAGTAAGAGTTTGATATGACTCCCATAACAATATAACACTTGAATGACTCATAATATTATACGATGAAATAGTTTTAATATATCACGTTCTAAACTTTACAATATTATAATAATCAACATTTCCTAAAGTTAAAATTAAAATAGCTTGCATATCTAAAATTTAAACAATATGAATCAAATCTTATTTGCAACTATATCCCTAAACTCCAAAACAAAAATAATCCAATAATCTATTCATAGATGAAATTTAATTTTCTTTTAAATTAAATCTAACTAAACCATAAAAATCTATTTTCATTTTTAAATATTAAACTAATCATTATTTTGAAAACTACATCTAATCTAAGAAATAATAAATCAAATATAATCTATCATTAAACCAAACCTTGTTAACAAATAGTGATAAATAATAATAAAAAAAAAACAAAAAAAAAAACAAATCTAATAATAAATTCCAATCTATAAAAGTTAAAGATTCTCTAAAATACCCCTAACTTGAGTTAAATTAAATAACCAATTAATAACTTACCTTTATGTAAGTTTAATAACCCACTGATTAAGCTATAAAAAAAAAAAAATTTAAGTAGAAATACTAAATAGCTTAATAATAACTAAAATAATTACATCGTCTAAAACTTCCCTCTTTTTGAAGTTCACATTTCATTTTATAAAAATTAAATCTATATTATAATTTAAACATTACCCTAAAGAAACTCTATGTTAACAATATATTTTATTCTAAATTTATAATACTAACTCTAAAACCTCTTAATAAATCTAATCTTTAAACAATAATTAAACCATCTTCAAAAATCAAATCTTATTAAAATATTAACCCTACCTAAACATTAATTACGCATCTAAAATCAAATCAAATCTGAATTTATATCTTTTAAATAATCTATTCTAGCATAAATAATATCTAATCTAATCTTTCTCTTTTTTTTCCACTTTTTTTTAATGAAAATAAATTTAACTTTAAAGGAAATTTAAAAAAAATGAGAACTATTTAAGCTACAAAACTAAACTTGAAAGCTAATCCTAAATAACATTTTAAATTACTATTTTAAAAAAAACTTTGAAGACAACCCTATCATCACTTATGCTTCTGCACGACTGCGAGAACTCGGGAGGCAACAACAGCAAAGGCGGCGGAAGAAGGGAGAAGGGAGCAGCCACCGTAGGGGAAGAGGAGAAGAGGGGAGGTCGTGGGGCGGCGCGGCTGGCCCATCACCCACTGTGCTTACACAGTGGCGAGGAAGGGTTTTCCCTCCGCGTGGGGTAAAGCTCTACAGGGCATGGAGTAGGGCTTCGGCCCTCCCCACCGTATATATAAAAAAATATTTTAAACATATTTTTTTAAGAGTCTCAAAAGGTCAAAGTATGTCTAAGTACATAATCACTGAAAGCATAGAAAGTACTGAAAGCATAACAAAACAAAGTAGTGAAACAAGGAGATTCTGAGGGGGTCTCACAGTGTTGGATTTAATTGTAAGTGCCAGTCTCTGCCAGACTTACTCGTAATTCTGTGTAGGATTTTCAGAATTTTCTTGTTAGATGCCTCATCCTATCCACTACTTTGAGGATAATAGATTGAGGAACAATGTTGAGTAATGTGAAACTGTGTGCAAAGGTCTTCGATATATTGGATTTTAAATTGGCCCCCATTGTCTGTTACAATTGAAGAGGGTATCCCATATCTAAAAATAATGTAGTTCAAGATAAGCATAGCCACCTGTTTGCCAATGGCTTTGATCAGTGGCACGGCTTTGACCCACTTAGTGAAATACTCAGTGGCCGTAATGATGTATTTGTGTCCACTTGAAGAATTAGGAAATATTTTTCCAACCAGATCAAAGGCCCATTGTTGAAATGGCCAATGTGTTATGAATGGTATAAGTTCTCTAGTAGGATCATGGATGAGATTTCCATGTGTTTGGCATTTATGACATGTCTTTGAAAATTGAATAGCATCTTTTTCCATCATGGGCCAGTAATAGCCTACTCTTAGCAGTTTCTTAGCTAGTGAAAATCCATTTAAGTGTGATCCACATACACCTTCGTGGACTTCTTTCAATGCGTGATCTGACTCTTCGTGTTCTAAACACCTACGAAGTGTATCATTGAGACCTCATCTATATAAGTTATTATTAATGAGGACATAACGTGATGTTGTCCTAATTAAGGCTCATTTTTCATTCCTTGATAAACCATCAGGTAGAGTTTGTTTGGTGAGATAGAAAATGATTGTGGCATTATCGGGATTGGTCTTGGGCGTTCAAAGCACAAATTATTTGGTTCTCAGGGGTATCAAAAGTTGGGTAGGATATTTCTTCCACCAAGAAGTCATAGAGGAACTAATGTTCTTCTAGTTGTAATATGGATTCCAGTGTAGCCATAGCATCTGCAACTTTATTCTCTGTTCTTGGTATTTGCTGGAATGTGACAAAGATGAAGTACTTCTTTAGGTCATCAACCAGTTGTTTATAAGGCATCAAATTTTCATCTTTAGTCTGATAGTCTCCATTTACTTGATTAATAATAAGCTGAGTCAAGATACACATGTAACTCTATGATCTTCCATTCCATAGCCAATTTAAGATGATTCACTAATGCTTCATACTCAAAAATGGTGTTCATGCATGGAAACATTAATTTGTATGCCTTAGGAATTTTTTAGACTTGAGGAGTAATGAAGAGAACTCATGCTCCAAAACCTTGTTGCATGAAAGAAACATCAAATTACATAGATTCCATGGATGTTCAGTAAAATGCATTATTGTTTTATTAGGAAATTCAATTGTTAGGGGTGCATCATCTTGTAAGGGTGAATCAACTAATTAATCTACAAGGACTTGTCCTTTAATAACCCTTCTATCTACGTACTCAATGTCAAATTCACTCAGAATCAGGACCCACTTTTCTAGTTGTCTTGTTAATGTTGTCTTGCGTAAGAGGTATTTCAAAGGATCTATCTTTGCAATGAGCTTTACTGTATTTGATAGCATATAATGTCTCAATTTCTATGATGCAAAGACAACTTCTAAGCAATATTTTTCAATTATGTTTTAATTGAGTTCATAAGATAAGAGTGTTTTGCTAATATAGTAGATTGCTCTTTCCTTTTTAGTTTCATCTTCTTGCACCAGTAATACTCCCATTGATGTAGCTGTAGCTGAAATGTATAGGAGTAATGGCTTTTCTTTAATGGGTGTCATGAGAATAGGAGTAGCCAGGTACTCTTTTAATTCTTTGAAGTTATTTTCACAATGTTTATCCCATTTGAAGGTGACACCTTTATGTATCAATTTAGTAAAAGGTTGTGCTCTGTCTACAAGTTGTGACATAAATCTCTTGATTGACTAGAGTCTTCCTTGTAATGTCCTCATTTGACTAATTTTGCGTGGAGGATTCATTTCTAGTATAGATTTAACTTTTTCAGGGTCTACCTCAATTCCTTTTGCTGATATGATAAACCCTAGAAACTTTCCTGATTGAACTCCAAAGGCAAACATTTTTTTGGATTAAGCCTAAGTTCAAATTGTTCCATGCGATTTAATATCTTTCACAAGTCTTTAATATGAGTAGTTCTTTCTTTTGATTTAGCTAAGGTATCGTCTACGTAATCCTCCATGTTTTTATGTATCATATCATGGAATATGGTAGTCATAGCTCTTTGGTATGTAGCACCTACATTCTGTAATCCAAATGGCATAACATTCCAGCAAAAGGATCCCCATGCACATGTAAATATGGTCTTCTCTTGATCTTCAGGAGCAATTTTAATCTAGTTATAGTCTGAGAAACCATCCATTAATTAGTACATTTGATAGCCTGATGTTAGATCTATGATCATATCAATGTTTGGTAGTGGAAAATCATCTTTAGGACATGCTTTATTTAAGTCTCTAAAGTCAGTATAGATCTTGATAGATTTATCTATTTGAGATACTAGTACCACATTAGAAATTCATCCTGCATAAGCGATGACTCTTATGAATCTATCTTTTAGTAATTTTCTACCTCTGCTTTCACCAGTAATACAACATGAGGATACATCTTTCTTAGTTTATGTTTCACGGGTTTGATCCTAGGAGCTATAGATAAATGGTGCATTATTAATTCAGGATCTAGTCCAAGCATATCTATGTAAAACCATGCAAAGTTGATCTTTTTCTCTTTCAAGAACTTAGTGAATTATTTCTTCTCATCATCTGATAAGGATTGTTCTAGGTGAACAATATGAGGAACTTCCGATGTGCCCAAATTAACCAGTTGTGTTGGTTCTATAAAAACTAAAGATCTTTCTTGAAAGTGCTCAGGGAGGATATCAAGAATCCCATCTTTTGGCACCTCTGGGAGGTTTTCATGATCAGATACATCTTTTATTTTTTCTATTTTAGAATTTGACACTTCTACAATGTGGTTTTCACCATCAGTTCTTTTCTTCTTTTTATTTTTCAATTTGTGACTGAGAAACTTGATATCCTCCTCTGACAAGTTCACTCTCCTTACATTGGTGGAAGAATAATAAGGTTCACAAGCATTTAGATAGCAAGGCAAAGTGTAGTCATTAGGGAAGTTCATGATAGGATTAGGATCTGAAGTCATACAATCAATTAGGTTAGGGTTTACCAAGGATAATGAATCAAAGTTTGGTAAAGACAGCATCACGTCTGCATCAAAACTATTAACTGACAAGACATGTTTTGTTAGGTATACTTCTATAGAATTTAGATCATCAAGAGTTAAACCATCATTAATAGGATCATTGTTAGTAATATGTGGACCTAAATCTAGCGAATCATCAATTGATATTTCTTCTTCTTCTCTTAGCAAAATGGAACTCATTTCTTGTAGTCTCATAATGTCCTCTAGACCTAGTAAAACACCAGTTTCTTCATCAAGAATTATAGATAGTGGTATCTCATCTGATTTTGGAACAACAACAGTGTCAAGGGAAGTGTTAGAACTCTCTCCTCTTTGAAATATCGCTGCCAAATTATGAATTAAATCTACTTCAATGTCCATGGTAGAATCAGATAGGATATTGTTAGAAACACTGAGAGGGGGGGTGAATCAGTGTTTGTCAATTTTTATTTCAGAAACTTGAACTTTAAATCAAATAGATAAAAAATGAAGCATAACACAATAACACATAAAACAAGATATTATTACGGGGAAAATTTGATCAGAGGAAAACCTCGGTGGGAATTAGTACCCACAAATGATTGTACTAGTCTTATGAACTTGTTAGAGTTCCTTTTCCCTATTTGGAGCAATCTTTACAATGCAAGTACAATGACCTTGTTAAGGGTCAAACCTTGTTAGGATTCTTTTACAAATAACCCTATTAGGGGTGAGGACTCACTATCCAATAGAATGAAAGCTACAACCTTCAAGTAATAGATATACACTATATCAAATGATGAACTATTATAATGACATTGTTGTTTGATCAAATCCTTTTATGGGCTGATGCTTTAATCTCTTGAAGACTTCTACTTCATACTAATTTTATTATATTGATCTTCTGGATGTCTTCTCTGCATATTTTTCACTCTTGCACTTAATAAAAAATTGCATGTCAAGTATATATACATGCTTGAATAGACGCGACCAAAAACAAGACCTTAGTCGGCCCAAAGACACCATACACAACACTTCCAAACAATTTGGCTTAACTATGTTTACATGAGTGTAAAATACATACTTACAATCATATTACAATAGGCACATGGCCATTACAAAATAAAATATTATACACTAATCCAAAATCTGAAGTTGGCCTCATGCTCTATTTTCTGAACTGCTAGTTGCACTTGAACTTGCTGTAACTTCTTCATACTGTCATACCGTACCATGCATTTATAGACTAAGCTTAATAACATATCATAAAGCTTAAGTATGGAGGCTCATATTTTAATTCGATCGTATGCATGTGTGGTGGTGGTCTGAACAACTGTATATCTTTGTACTATTTTTTTCTATACTTAGCCAATTTTGATCTTCAAAGTTTACTTGTCAAAACTTTATATGAATTTGTTGCCATAATGAAAACACAAAATTAGTCATGTACACTGGTGCAGAGCACCCTAGGGTTTAGCTCAAAACCCTAGCCCCAGCAATTTTGAACAAGTTTTGATACAAGTCTACCAACGAGCAAGTCATGTTTTGCATTGTCGCTCAGTCGCGGAGCCAGCAGCGAGCAGAAAGGTAATGCATCGCACACTCGCGGGCTAGGAAAATAGTTCACTTATTAGTAAGCGAGTGTGCGACGAGGAACTAGTCACTCAGTTGCAGACGGCTAGAAGGAAAGACAGTGTGCGACAATGCGACGAGCAGCTCATCGCCCAGTCGCGAGTCAATTCGCAGTCAGAGAAAACACAGTGCAACAGCGCGACGGTGAAATCAATCGCTCAGTCACAAAGACAAACAGTTCAGTCCTGGTGTGCGAGTAAGTGACACTTTGTGCAATGCAAGGTCGCAGGTGACTTGACGGTTAAGTGAAAAGCATGATGAGTGCGCGACGAGCAGTAATCGCTTAGTCGCAAGGCAAAGGTCAGCTCAGGAGGAGAAGGTGTGAGTACGCGACATGAGCTAATCGCTCAGTCGCAAAGAAAAGATTAGCTCGGATGAGCTCATCGCTCAGTCGTGAAGGAAATGGCAGCTCGGGTTATAGCGCGGTGAGTGCGTGACTTGAGCTCATCGCTCAGTTGCAGGGACATAGCCAGCTCGTGTAGAAGTACAGCGAGTGCGCGACTAATGTGCGTCGCAGACTCACAGGGCAAGGAGCAGCTCATGGAGAAGCAGTGCAGGTGTGCGATTTGAGATCATCGCTCGGTCGCGATAGAAATAGTAGCTCGGGACAATGCATTGCGGGTGCACGATAAGGAGTCATCGCTTAGTCACAAGGTAAAAGTCCAAACGGAGAAAGACATAGCGAGAGCGTGACGAGCAAGTAATTGCTCAGTTGCAGACTAAGACATAAAGAAGGATTTTCATTTGCGACTATGCGATGAAGAGCAGAACCAGTTGAATGATAAAGTGTGATGACGTGTCGATAGGAGAAAGCGTTGAAAAGGTCATAACCGCCAAATTAGAAAGGAGAATGACACGAAGGAAAAGAGACTGTCCAGAATGTCGACCATGCAGAGAAGAGATGACAGTTTGCAGAGAGCATGAAGAACAGAGAACAGCTGGAAGGCTGGGATTGACAGGTAACCACCAGGGTTACAGAATCAAGGAGAAGCTAGAGATAAAGCAGAGAAGAAGAATCTGAGAAAGGGTTCAGACAGTTCAGAGTTGGAGTTAGTTAGTAACAGAGAACTTCTGTAGATTAACAGAGACTTGTAATATTCTGCATAATCAATAAAGAGAAGCTTTGTCTATACTTTGAGTGTTCTTTTATTGTGATTAGATTTTTGTAAAGTGTTGTTTTGTTTCTGTTAAGTAATATGGGTGCTTCTTGGCTCTGATAATCTATTCCATAGATTGTGACAGTCAAGAAGCATCCTCCATGTATATTATGATTGTTTCTGTGTTTGTGTTGGTTGAGAAGCTAGTCGATTTTGCAGACAAGTCCTAGGCGAGCCTATGGTCCGATTAGAGACTTGTAGGAAAGATAGATAAGTAAGAAGGTGCATGACTGTAGTGATTCAGTCATGAAGAGTGAGAGACAGTAAGGAGTAAAACATTTCGGTGGGTAGGGAACCTAG
>MU223317.1:3542957-3570651 GCA_018584345.1 Thuja plicata | reverse complement strand
AGGGTTCAGACAGTTCAGAGTTGGAGTTAGTTAGTAACAGAGAACTTCTGTAGATTAACAGAGAGTTGTAATATTCTGCATAATCAATAAAGAGAAGCTTTGTCTGTACTTTGAGTGTTCTTTTATTGTGAGTAGATTTCTGTAAAGTGTTGTTTTGTTTCTGTTAAGTAATATGGGTGCTTCTTGGCTCTGATAATCTATTCCATGGATTGTGACAGTCAAGAAGCATCCTCCATGTATATTATGATTGTTTCTGTGTTTGTGTTGGTTGAGAAGCTAGTCGAGTTTGCAGACAAGTCCTAGGCGAGCCTATGGTCCGGTTAGAGACTTGTAGGAAAGATAGATAAGTAAGAAGGTGCATGACTGTAGTGATTCAGTCATGAAGAGTGAGAGACAGTAAGGAGTAAAACATTTTGGTGGGTAGGTAACCTAGGAGAGAGGGAAGATAAGTCCTTCTGGTTAGGGTCCGAGAGTAGCCCTAAAGAGACTCAAGTGTGAGTCTAGAGAGAGTCCTGAATTGAATAGGATTCCAGGTGAGATTCCTAGAAGAGAGTAGAAATTTCAAAGAGTTAGGTGACCTCCCCATCATACACCCTGAATGTCAACTTTCCAACAATCTCCCCCTTTGTTATTAATGGCAACAAAGGAATGTGGCCAAGTTACTTTAAACTTTGACTTAACAACAAAAAATGTAAGTTTATTGTACATCATAACTTTAGCTATATATATTGAACTCCTTTATATACACTACTCCCCCTTTGACATTAATTACAAAGGTGCCAAAAATGAAAGACCTAAGTACTTACTTTGAGTACACATCAGGGTATGCAATCTGAAGATTCTTGATCTCTTGCTACCAGAATACCTTGAGTGCATCAATAGTCTGAGGATGGGTGCATAATGCATATGTGAGTTTCTCCATCTTTTTTAGATCTATGAAGGGGCCTTATCATATGTGACAATGGTTGCATCTATCTATTTAATATTCTCATTTAAAACATCTACGGAGGGTGCAAGTGCATTTTTTAGTTGGGTATGCCTGGTCCTTATCTTGTTAATCTTTATCTTGGCTTATTCATTCTTGTCTATCTGCCCTTGATAGATGTTGTTGTAGATGTTGATGTCTTGGGAGGACATTTCAACTGATTTCCTGATGTTTTCAACCAAGATGTCTGCTTCTTCAATATTCTTAATGTGCTCAGAAGTGAATTTGCTTCTGTCCATACAATTTGCTATCACATTCCTGCCTTTTGTTGCTAACTCTTTCAGAATTGTTTGACCAATCTTCAATGAGTTTAGATCTAATTAGAAGTTTTTTATCAGTTCATCTAATCTTTCCTTTTTGTACTTCTCCTCTACATTTTTAGTAGCTGAATCTATTAAACTTGTAAATTTTTCTTTGAAGCAAGTCAAGATGTTACCAACATCATCAACTGACTGAATATTTGCCAATTTCTTTTATGTTGGCACTAGGTTATTCAGAATGTTTACTACTTCCTGAAAGAGAGGGTTTCTCATAACTTGTTTCTCTTTGACTTTGGCCATGGCTAATACACTGATTTTAATCAGGTCTTCTTCTCCCCATGCATCTAGGTTTGTTGAGTCAAGGGTCAAGCTTGACAACAATGATACTGATGGTTTCATAGATGGAGTAAATATAGCATTTTTACTATCCATATATTCACTTTTCACTGGGATCTCCATAGAGGGTGGTTCATTAGGTTTATCCTATCTCTCTTCATCTTGTCATGTTGTTTCTCTTGTAGAAACTTGTTCTTGCTGCAAAGAAGTATTATCAGTGCATACCTTCTCATCTTCTTCAGTACTTAAAAATGCTTCCTCAAACTTATTTAAATAATTTTTTAAGGATGACATGGTGATCTCAACATCATTTATCACAATGGTTTCATTTGAATCCTTGACTATATCAGAGGGTGATGTAACTTTAGGCGCTGAATCCTGTGGACCTGTCATAGGCACATTAAGAATATATGGTTCTTTGTCTTGTTTGGAAGGAACTGGAGTCACTTTAGTTGTAGGAATTGTTGATGGATACATGTGTTTGTCCAAAAATACTTTCTCAAATGCCCTTTCATCCTCTTTATCAACCAATTCATATTATTTGTTCATAATGTGAAGAGTTCTTGTTTTGGTTCTTAGATGGATTTTACCAAATCTAACAGTATTGCCTTCTCATCATGTGAGAAAATATGGAGAAGACTGTCTAATGTTTCTTCTCTAATCTTCATATCTTCTTCAATTTCTTTCCTTTTCAATAGGTCTAGTATATTCCATACTTTGTTTGGAATGACTATCTTGAGTTCCAAAACTGACCTTTTAAACTTGATCATATGAGAGATAATCATAGAATGTATTTTTGATTTATCTATCTCTTGGTACTTGTCATATACATTTGTAATTGAATATAGTCTCCCTTCATTAATGATTATGTTCCTTAAGACTTCAAGACTAGGTCTGAATCCTACCTCAGGAGGGGCTTGAGTATTCTTTACTTTTCTCTGTGTTGTCCTTGAAGATGGGTGACCTATGGGAACTTGCTTCCTTCTTCTAGTCAGTTTTCTTGGTACCGAAGGTGGAGAGGATTTCATGTCAATAGTAGTTGAGGGCGCAGATGTACCTTCATTAGACTTCTTGTTTTTCTTCTTGTTGTTATCATCTGATTTCTCTATCTTGACTTCTGGAGGTGTTTGTTTAAGCTCTCTTGCAATCTTAGCTTCCCTAGATTTTTCTAGGTCTTCTTGTGTGACACCGTGAACTTTTAGGATGTTAGATGTAATCCTTGATGCCTTCCTCTTATTATTTGCACTATATAAGATAGAATCAACTTTATTTGTCTTCTCTCTGTATGCGCCCCATATTGGCTCTTTTGGATCTTTAGGTGCAAATAAAAGAACTTGTGCATATCCTTCCAACACATGTTATTCAACTTCATAACCAACTGGGTGAATCCATTTGGTTCTTGGCTCAACTACTTCCATGCAAGTATAGTCAGTTTCCACCATGAAGCATATGGTGTCCTTGTATTTCTCAACTATCTTCTCTAGTATTCTAAACCTCTTCTTCATTTTGATCCTAAATTTCTTGATCTCCATACCCATAGAGTCCTTTACATTTCTTTCTAATGTATGTTTTAATTAAATTTGTGATATAGTAGGTTTTCTCATGTCTAGGTAAAGATTAGAGACTTTACCAACAATGTGGAAGTATAGGTAGATAATCAATGATGCGAATCTAAATATTTTTCTCCTGTCATGCTTGGTAGATCTAATATTCTCAATTAGTTGTGTGCACAATATCTCACAGAGATTATATTGTGTTTTATCTCTTTTCATCCTTATTGCTACTAGAATAGTAGCTGCAGATACACTATTCAGTCTGCTTGCATGCTAAAACTTGTAACCAGGTATCATGGTGATAAGTTTGATGTCTTCAACCACAATGGGATCAACAGTCATACCACACCTATCACTTCTAGATAAGAAAGCTTGCACAACCTATTTCTTTACATCCTTTCCAGTAGGAAGAATAGGTCCAACCTTGAATATTCCAGTCATCTCATGAGTGAGTTTAGCATTAATGCAGACAGGAACTTCACCAATCCAATACAAATCATCATGAATCCTACTGAGTAGAATTTTAACCCATTCTGGTTCATAGAACTCATGCATGTTTGTATACTCAAAAATAGTGTTATTAGTGAGATGTGAGTATTCATCCTTGAATGAGTAATCTGGTTTCATCATTGATGCCATGAGTGTTGTTATGTTTTTGTCACCAACAGACTCCTTCTTACAGTAAATGTAAGCACGTATGTCTTCAACATGCACGACTCCTAGCGGAGTCTTGGAGAATTCCCCTTCTACATCATCTAGCACAAACTTGAATAGATGTTTCTTAAACACATATCTCCTTTTCTCAAAGATGTCAAACACTATACAAGTAGCCATTACTTACTTATAACTTGCTTAAGTAGGGTTTCACAGAGATTTTGAAATGACACGTTCGCTAGGGTTCTGTTTCAACTTTGATTTTCCTTGCTAACCAACCAACGGTTATCTTTTCATGATTTGATGCTAAATTATCCTATGCTCTCCGAATACTTTTATCTCAAATGTAAAAGTGAGGATAAAATATCTTTCACTGACTTATAAAGAGTTACTGCATTTAATGCTTGATGTCGTAATGTGGTTTAGACTAAGAATTTAAATCTTTATTCTTGTCAAATTCCAAGCTATGTGTCCATGCATACTACCTCAATTTTTCACCAAATACATGAATCCATAAGCGCATACTTAGAGGTGAGTATACCAGCCATGCAGGGGTTTAGAGCTAGAATAGCTTCCCCTAAGACCATGAGAGACATCTAACTAGAAGTAGAAGTTACATCCACTATGGATGCATCTACTACCTTGTTAACATCATCATATTTCATTACTTCAACCCATATTTTACCTGAATCTTCTATAGCTTTTACAAACTTAACTTCTCCAGATTCTTCAAATAATGATCCTTTAGGCTTTTCTTGTTTTTGTGTTCTGGACCTGCAAAACCTTGAGATATGTCTTGCTTTGTTACATCAGTGACAGATGATTGGAGGTCTATTTATGTGGTTTACCATGCTGCACTTCTTGGTTGTGTGTCCATTATAGTTACATATCTGACATGTAATGTTCTGATAGTTTCTCTGTGGTTGATTTCTCTGATTGTATTGAGTCATATTTATTTGGTTCTGTTGTGACTGATATCTTTGACTTGTTTTTCTATGTATATCTCTATGACCTTATTTATTACAAGAATAACAATAGCCATTGAATGGTCTTACCTCTTTACAATCTCTTTCCAAATGTCCATTGTTGTTACAGGCATAAAAATTTATGTTAACTATCTTGTGTTCATCTTTAGATGATTCTGCTCTAGTTTCGGCAACATTCTCAGTAGCCTTTATGTCTATAGATTTATCTTGTACTTTCTTGCTTTCTTGTATTGTAATAGTTTCATTTTGTGCTATACTATATACTGTATCCAACACCAGTAGTATCTCCTCTTATCTTTTGTGCATAGAGTTGTGATTTAATTAGATCATAACTTGTGTAAAGTTTTTCAATATGATTCTTTTCTTCTATCAATTCAGATTCTATCTTTTTCTTGATGTTTTCCAACTCCAAGATCTTCATATTTTTTTTCATAAGTTCTTAATCTAATTGTTTACTTTCTTTGTTATTTTTTTCAATAGTTGTTAGGCTATCTGTAATCTATTCATTCATATCTTCAATCCTCTCCTTCAGAGACATGCTTTCTTCATTCATCTTTTTGACCATTTTTCCCAACTCATTTGTAGAGAAATATTTAAAATCTTTTCTTAATTTTTTGATAAGCATTTGGGAGCCATCAACTTTTAGTTTAAGTTATTCATTTTATTTTTTAGATCTATCAAGATCATCAAGGGATGCTTCAAGATTCTTTTTCAAATGTTTCTCTTCTGCTGAATCCATGATCTCCTCAAGTGGTTAAAATTTATTTCAGAGGACCAGAGCTCTGATACCAATTGTTAGAAATACTAAGAGGGGGGGCTGAATCAGTGTTTGTCAATTATCTTTATTTCAACAACTTGAACTTTAAATCAAATAGATAACAAATGAATTATAACACAATAACACATACACACGATATGATTATGGGGAAACCTTGATTAGAGGAAAACCCCGGTGGGAATTAGTACCCATAAATGATTGTACTAGTCTTATGAACTTGTTAGAGTTCCTTTGCCCCGTTAGGAGCAGTCTTTACAATACAAGTACAATGACCTTGTTAAGGGTCAAAACCTGTTAGGATTCTTTTACAAATAACCCTATTAGGGGTGAGGACTCACTATCCAATAGGATGAAGGCTACAAACTTCAGGTAATATATATACACTATATCAAATAATGAACTGCTGTAATGACACTATTGTCTGATTAGTTCCTCTTATGCGTTGATGCTTTAATCTCTTGAAGAATTATACTTCATACTAATTTTCATATATTGATCTTCTAGATATCTTCTCTACATTTTTTTCACTCTTGCACTTAATACAAAATTGCATGTCAAGTATGTATACATGCCTGAATAGATGTGACCAAAAACAAGACCTTAGTCAGCCCAAAGACAACATATACAACACTTCCAAACAATTTGGATTAAGCATGTTTACATGAGTGTTAAAGACATAATTAAAATCATATTACAATAGGCACATGGCCATTAAAAAATAAAATATTATACGCTAATCTAAAATCTGAAGTCGGCCTCATGCTCTATTTTTTGAACTGGTAGTGGCACTTGAACTTGTTGTTACTTCTCCTTACTGTCATACCATACCATGTGTGTATATAATAAGCTTAATAACATATCATAAAGCTTAAGTATGGAGGCGTATAGTCTGATTTGATCATACGCACGTGCACTGGTGCTCTGATCAACTATATATCTCTATACTATTCTATTTTCTATACTTAGCCAATTTTGATCTTCAAAGTTTACTTGTCAAAACTTTATATGACTTTTTTGCTATAATGACAACACAAAATTATTCATGTATACCCTGAATGTCAACTTGCCAACATATATCCCATTCATAATCATGTAAATTTATGTTATTTCATCATCTGATCTGTTTAGAAACTCAACAATAGTTACCTGATGTACTCTATTAGCCACCTGTATATCAAAGTGTGTTAAATATAGGACATGTGAAATTGTGACCAACTGCCCCCAATTAGGATGTAAATATTTTTGTTGGGGTGTTGCTTGATTAGTTGTTTCTATCAATGGCACTTCTAGAGTGTCTTATGTTGTTTCCTCTACTTCTTGAATAGTATCTTGTGTCAATAAAGGAACATGAGTGTCTTGTGGTGTCTCAAAGCTAGGTACATATATTTATCCTTGATATTTGGGATACTCTATACCAATATGCAATAATATCTCATAGGTCCATTTTTCTATTTTTGTTTCTTCTTCTTTATCACTTCATTCATCAAAGATTGGACCATCTCTTGAAGTAAGGGTTTTCAGATTTATTATTAAAACCTAGTCTAGTTTTATCTTTTGTATTTATGAATTCCATGTGTATATGTTAAACAAGTCATTTTCCTTTGTCTCCTAAAGGTCTTTTTCCTTTATATCCCATTTGTTTGAGAAGGTCATATCCTTTGCCATACTTTTCTGGGGATATTTCCACATGTTTTACCTCATTTTCTTTTGGTTCTCCCTTGTAAAGCCAACCCAAGATTGCTTTTTCTTCTTTTTCATCCTCTTGGGAGGTAGATGCTTTAACCATACTAGTTTCTTTGTGAATTTCTAGTTCTTTAGATGTAGTAGGTGTGAAAGATGAGGAAGGTTTTCCATAAGATCTTGGAGACACTGGAAGTTTTGTCAATGATGGGGTTATGTGTAGCTTGTATTCTCCCATACTAGTTTTTTTCAAGTTTTAAGGTCTTTCCAAAGCTTCTCATAACCATGTCTTTAGTATTTTCAGGTATAGTTTCTTTTGGAACTTCTTTGTTATGAGGGACCATACTATCCACTTTAACATTGTTGCAAGTATAACTGGCATCTGCAAGAATTGTTACTTCAACCCCATTATGTGGGAATTTGATACACTGGTGGTAAGTAGATAGTACTACTTGCATTTCACGGATCCAAGGTCTCCCTAATAGCATGTTGTAAGCCAAGGGTAGATCTATAACTTGACATATCACATTTCTTTCGACTAGTTCTATTCTGATTGGTAGAACAATGAGACCTTTAGAGGATCTTTCTTCTTCATCTTAAGCCTTCATAGTGATCTTACTTCTTGAATCAATGGTTTTTTATGAGATACCCAAATTCCTGATTAGATTGAGAGTTCAAATTTTCAACTGTGCGCCTCCATCTATCAATACACGTCTGACATGAGATTTGTGAATTAGGACTTCAATGTGTAAGGGTTGGTTATGCGGATGTGTCAATGATTTATCATCTTCTTCTAAAAAAGAGAGATAGTGTGGTGCTGAGATATGATTTACCATTGCTTGTAATTTGTCTACATCAATGTCTTTTGGTACATTTGCTGAGTGCAGAGTTTGTTCAATAAATTCCCTATGCATTGAGGAGATTTTAAGTAACTCAAAGATAAAAATTTGAGAAAAGGTTCATTGCAATTGATCCACCAAGTTATAGTTTGCTGTTGGAATGGTACTTGTGTGTCTTGCTACTGTTGGTTTGGGAATAGTGACAATATGTACCTTGTAATATATTGTTGTTTTTGGTGAGGAACTAGGTCCTTTGATTGTGACTTGTGCTTGACTTTGAGTCACTACATTTTACTGTGGAGATGTGTCTTTAACACCTTTGATAGTGATCACATTAATTGATTCATATTTAATGTCTAACATGTCGATCACATTATCATTATTGGAGTAGGTGTAGTTCACTTCATTTCCTTTTCCTTTAGATGCTTCCCCTTTCTCATAATTAGGAAATGGTTTGTTGAATTCCGTGTGGTCTTCATTAGTGATGTGTCCCTCCACTTTGATTTTACCTCCTTCAATAAGGTCTTGTATAACATGTTGAAGCTTCACATAGTTATTGGTCTTATTTCCCTTGTTATTATGAAAGGTACAATAGGATTTATCATCCCACCATTTCGGTTTGACTTCTGGTTCCCATGGTTTTGAATCAGGAATTGTAAGAAATTTTTTGTCCAAGAGTGTCTCTAAAACAGTCTCAAGAGGTTCACCCAAAGGAGTGAAAGTTCATTGAGGTTTAGAAGTCCATGGTCTACTCTTGTTTTTGTCATTGTTTTCTTTAGGTATTGTGGTTGTTGTCTTGGCTTCTTTGTTTACTTGCATGCTATTTGTTAGATTGAACACTGCTGGTTTAGGATTAGCATTAGATGCATCAACTACTCCATCATTAACAACATTCTTGGTTTGTTTCCACCAGTTAGGATTATTTTTGTAGTTGGTATATTTGTTATCACTTTGAAGGGTTATTTTTCCTTTCTTAACCATGACCTCTTCAATACGGATGGCATTCTTGATCATCCTATCAAAGCTAGGTGAATCTTGAAAGGAAAATAAGTGTGCAGAAAATAGTTCCCTATGCTAAACTCCCAAGGAGAGGATCGTGCAAATTTATATTTAACCCTTATCAATTACAAAATTATAATACAATTAACTTAGATATTGCTACAATAACATGCATACATAGAAAAAAGAGAATGACACAAAGATTTACCCTGGGGAAAACCTTTTGGTAAAAAACCCTAGCACTCCAAAACCTGCACAATGTATTAATCAAAACTATTATTGTTTACAATACACTTCAAGTGCAAGTTCTTTTAGGAGATAATCGACACTTGAAGACGAATCCTTAGCATACCAACATTCCAAAAATTTAGTAAATGATTCGCAACCCTAAAATAGTTATATCATGCACTTCCCTTTTTAGGGCAACTTCCAAAGATAACCGTATTAGGGTTTACCATTCTCCAAAAAAATTGGAACCCAAAATTTTTTTAACCCCACGCATTGTAGAAGAGCGTATAGTACTCAACATGATCAGTTTCCACATGTCTTGCATGTCTTCACCCGTCATCGAATCTTTCACAATTAGCTCTTACAAATATTAATGACCGTCATAGGAATTCATCATGATTATCTTACACATTGTCCAAAGTGCCGACATTTGGGAAATAACCTCTACCACAGAAAGGGATGCCTAGATCCACCTAGACCAAGTTTGATCATCCTTGTCATCTTCCAAGTGGAGTGAAAACACAACATGTCCACTTAACTATATGACAGAATGGATATCAAACTTAAATACATTATTTGCAAACAATTAATTATAAAACAAATAATATCAAATGTAAGGAAATATACAAGGTTGAGACACCTTTTTCCTAACATTCTCCCACTTTTTGAACACCTTGTAAGAGCCAAAGGAAATAATATGATTTAACTGCTATAGGCTGAGAGGCCCATAGACTCTAAACACCATCTGAACTTCTCTGTGCCCATAGGTTTTGTCAATGCATCTGCAGCATTCTTTACTATATCTACCTTCTCCAAACTTGCCTTTCCATCATCTACCATATCTCTCACAAAGTGAAATCAGACATCAATGTGCTTGGTTTTGGCATAGAAAGTTGGATTCTTCACACGGAAAATAGCACTATGACTGTCGCAACAAATTGTAGTCTATCCTGCATCAAAACCAACATCTGAACACAGTCTCTTAAGCCAAATGGCTTCCTTACAAGCATGAGTATCTGTCATGTACTCTTGTTCTGTCATGGACAAAGTGACCACAGGTTGTCAATTACTCATCCAAATGATGGCACCACCAAACATAGTGAACACATAGGCACTGGTGGATCTCCTGATGTCAATGTCATCTGCCTAATCTGAATCCATAAACCCACCAATACAAACTAAATGTGGAGATCTAGAAGAGTTTCCATGATAGCATATGGAATACTCTGATTTACCCTTCAAATATTTTAACACTCTCTTAACTACATCCCAATGTACCCGTCCAGGTTTATCCCTAAACCGACTCAGGCCTCCCACTGCTTGGGCAATGTCTGGTCTAGTACAAACCATAGCATACTTAAGGCTGTCAACTGCACTCACATAAGGTACTTTTCTCATATCCTCCACCTCACTAGGAGATTTTTGACAATCATCCATAGATAAATTTGTTCCCATAGAAAAAAGAAAACACAATGGTCTGGAATCTTCCATGCTAAACTTGTCCAACACAGACTTCACATACTTACTCTGAGTCAACCAAAGTTTTTTGTTAGATCTATCTCTGCTTATTTCCATTCCAAAAATATACCTGGCTGCCCCTAGATCTTTCATCTCAAACTGTGCTGACAAATGAGACTCCAAATCAGAAATCATACCCATACACTTCCTAATCAATGACATATCATTAACATATAATGCAATAATAAGAGGGCAGTCATTGTCAACTTTGAAATAAACACAATGATCTGATTTCGGTCTTAGAAAACAAATCGACAATACAAAGGCATCAAATTTAAGGTACCACATCCTAGGAGATTGTTTCAAACCATACAGAGACTTCTTTAATCTACAAACCAAAGACTCTTTACCTTTCTGAATATAGTGCTCACGCTGTGACATATAGATCTCTTCCTCCAAATAACCATAAAGGAAAGTTGTCTTCACATCCATCTGTTCTACCTCTAAATCATACGATGTTGCTAGAGATAACATAAATCTAATGGATGTAATATTTGCAACAAGAGAGAAGATTTCACCATAATCAATTCCCTCCACCTGTGAATACCTCTTTACAACCAATCTGGCCTTGTACCTCTCAACACTACCATATGCATAGAATTTCTTCTTAAACACCCATTTTCTTCCAACAGGTTTCTGTCCTTTAGGAAAAGGTACCAGGTCCCAAGTTTTGGTCTTCTCCAATAAATCCATCTCATCATCCATGGCCTCAATCTAGGAACTTGCATCTTCCATACCTATAGCCTCTTTCACAGATCTAGGCTCATCAGTGTTTGTAATCAAGGCATAAGCACAACTGGAATCTAACATAGAAAATCCAAACCTCTCTGGTTTCTTTCTTTCTCTCGAGGATCTCCTCAAGGGCTAAGGTTGAGGTTGTTCTACCTCTTCTTCTAAATTTTCAGAGCTGCTAGAGCTCTCCTCATCATCAGATCCATCACAGTCTCTCTATTCAGTCTTCTCAGGGGTAGGGGCAACTGAACAACATCTTCTTTCATTTCTTTTTCATATGGCTATAGCACAATAGGAGAAGGTGGTAGCTCTCTAAAAATAATATTTCTTCTATACAACACCTTACAAATCACAGGATCCCAAATCTTTTATCCTTTCACACCAACACTGTAGCCGATGAAGATACATTTTATAGCCTTATTTTCCAACTTAGATCTTCTCTCCTTAGGCACATGTGCATAAGCTTCACAACCAAAAAAACAAAGATGTCTAACTGAAGGCTTCTTACCAGACCACACCTCCATGGGTGTCTTACCAACTAGAGCTGATGTAGGAGATCTATTAACCAAATAGCAAGCAGTGGAAACAGCTTTAGCCCAAAACCTTTGTTTGAGGCCAGCTCCACTAAGCATACTCCTAGCCTTCTCCATCAGTGTCATGTTCATTCTTTCAGCAGCTCCATTTTTCTGTGGGGTATAAGAATTTTTCTTATGCCTCTCGATCCCTCTTTCTCTACAGAACTATTCAAACTCTGCCAAAAAAAAATCACCACCATTGTTAGTTCTCATACACTTAATTCTTTTACCAGTCTAATTCTCTACGAGAGCTTTAAATTCCTTGAACCGACTGAAAAATTGTGTCTTGCTTTTAAGGAAATAAATCCATGTCCTACTGTAATCATCTATAAAAGATACAAAATATATATATTTGGAGAGTGAAGGAACTTTAACAAGACCAAACACATCCGAATGGATAAGACCCAAAATACTAGAAGACTTGTGAGAACTGGAGTAAAACTGAACATGATTTTTCTTACCATAAACAAACTGTTCGTGGAAGTTAAACTCAAGATTACAATCATTTTTTCCCTCAATGAGGTTTATATTTTTTAGAGTTCTGAGACCCTTCTCACGAATGTGGCCAAATATCATATGCCACAACATTGTCTTTTCTATAGGAAGTTTGCCTTCCAAAGTGTTAGCACCCTTAGGTACACTTGTTGCACTACCATCATAACCCATTACCATAGACTTCTTCACTGTTGGTTCAGATGGTGGAGATGAAGTGACTGATGCTCTCTTCCTTGAGATAGAAGAACTATTGCACTGTGAAGTGCAAGCGTCTAGCTGAAACAGGGTACCTCTCCTAGTACCTTTCACGAGCACCATAGCTCCTCTATTCATCTTGCATCCATCTTTCAAAAAAATAACTTGCACACTTGCATCATTTAGCATACTTACAGATAACAAGTTTTGTGCTAATCCTAGGATGTGCATTACCCTGTTGATCCCCTTTACTCATCCATCGGGGAATCTGATAGTGAATCTTCCTTGTCCAACTATCTCTAGGTGAGAATCATCACCCAGGTACACCTTCCCACCATAGAACTCCTCATACTTTGAGAACCAACTTTGATGAGAGTTCATGTGAAAAGAAGCACCCAAGTCAATCAGCCACACATCATCAGATGCATGGGTGGCCAAGGTTGCGACAAAAGCATCACCATCTTCTTGAAATTTGTCAGAATCTGAATCTGGGCTTTTCTTCTTCTTCTTTGGCTCTTTGTAGTCCTTATGGAAGTGCCCAGACTTACCATAGTTCCAACATGTTTCCTTAGACTTTCCAAGAGTCTTAGATTTCCCATGGGATTTGGATCTACCCTTTTTAGACTTCTTATCATTTTTTTTTCCTTTGTCTTTGGATCTACCGAGAACAACAAGGGCTTCCTTGGATGAATCAGAGGTCTTTATTCACATCTCCTTAGATAACAATGAAGTCACCACATCATCCATTTGGAAAGTGACAATAGTACTCTCAAGGTCCATCACAAGATGGTCCCATGAATCTAGCAAGGAACATAGCAGGGTCATACATCGATCCTCCTCCTCCAAATTGACACTGGTTGAGGTCAAATGTGCAATCAGCATGTTAAATACATTCAGGTGATCTGCAATAGATCCTCCTTCCTCCATTCTTAGAAAATAAAACTTCTTTCTCAGGAACAATCTGTTTACCAAGGACTTGTTGTAATACACAGACCCAAGTCGTGTCCATAATTTGTTTGTGGTCTTCTCCTCGAGAACATTCAGGAGAATAGAATCTGCTAGATAGAGTCTAATGAGACCCTTCACTTTTCGATCCTTGAGATCCCAATCTACTTGAGGCATGTTTACTAGTTTGTTATCATTTGTAACTTCCTACCATACATCACGATCTACGAACATGTCTTCCATCTTGAGTTTCCACAAGTCAAAGTTTCTGCCACTGAATTTTCCCACCTCCATTCTATTGTATGAAGAAATTGACATCTCTTCCTACAATAAGGTTATGAATACTCTGCAACAATACTCCCACAGAACTAGAGATTAGCTCAAAAAACCCGTACCCTAACAAATAGAACCAAAACTGGCCAGACTCTAATACCAACTAAAAGGAAACTAAGTGTGCAGAAAATAGTTCCCTACACTAAACTCCCGAGGAGAGGATCATGAAAATTCAGATTTAACCCTTATCAATTATAGAATGATAATACAATTAACTTAGATGTTGCTGCAATAACATGCATACATAGAAAAAAGAGAATGACACAAAGATTTACCCTGGGGAAAACCTTTCGGTAAAAAACCCCAGCACTCCAAAACCTATACAATGTATTAATCAAAACTATTGTTGTTTACAATACACTTGCAATGCAAGTTCTTTCAGGAGATAATCAACACTTGAAGACAAATCCGCAGCATACCAGCATTCCAACAATACACTAACTTCTCACTGAATGATTTGCAACCCTAAAATGCTTATATCATGAGCTTCCCTTTTTAGGGCAACTTCCAAAGATAATTGTATTAGGGTTTACCATTCTCTGGAAAAATAGGAAGAGTGTACGGTACTCAACATGCTCAGTTTCCACATGTCTTGCATTTCTTCACCTGTCATCGAATCTTTCACAATTAGCTCTTACAAATATTAATGACTGTCATAGGAATTCGTCATAACCGTTTCAGTCATGATTACCTTACACATTGTCCAAAGTGCTAAAATTTGGCAAATAACCTCTACCACAGAAAGGGATGCCTAGATCCACCTAGACCAAGTTTGATCATCCTTTTCATCTTCCAAGTGGAGTGAAAACACAACATGTCCACTCAACTAAATGACAGAACGGATATCAAACTTAAATACATTATTTGAAAACAATTAATTACAAAAAAAATAATATCAAATGTAAGGAAATATACAAGGTTGAGACACCTTATTCCTAACAAATCTTGCATTTTCAATGCATAGTTTATTTCAGGTATCAAGTTGTTTATGAAGATTTCCATCTTTTCTGATTCAGGAATAGCTCTTGAATACCTTGCAAAGATTTTCCTCCACCTTTGTAAAACATGTGTAAAGGATTCATCGGTTCCTTTTTTTGTGTTACACAAGTCCATCATGGTTACATCATGTTGTATATTGTAGGAGTAATGTTGGACAAAATGTTGTATAAACTCCTCAAAATATTTCACCTTAGGTGTGAGTTTGGAGAACCACTCCATAGCATTTCTTCCTAGACTTCCCAAAAATAACCTCATTAGGTATGTTGGTTCATGCATGTATTCTATGCTTAGAGAATAAAACTTTGTCACATGGTCATGTGGATCAGTCTCTCCCTTATACTTGTCATATTTAGGCCTTGCCATATTGGGAGGAAATAGAATCATGTTAATACTATTGTCAAATGGAAATGGAAAAATGTAATCCAAAGAGTATTTTGTTTTGGGTTTAACCTTCTCTTGTTTGAGTGTTGCAAGTTCATCTTGCATCAAGGTTATTTGTTTACTAAGAATAGAGATAGGGGTTGGTATCTCTTTTTCCTTTAGTCTTTCAACATCATAATCTTTAGGTAATTTCACTCACATGGATGCTAGATGTAGAAAGTATTTCTCTTTGTCTTCACCAATTATATTTTCCAATGTTCTTTGGAATTTCCTATGTTTGAATCTATTGTACTCTTCTTTGGGAATGTCTCCATCACATTCCGAATCAAAAAAGGGTGAGTGATGTTTATTTCGTCCTCACTACTAGATTCTTCTTGTCTTCGGTTTTTGTTATTTTTATATTCCTCAAAAGCTGTAGCCCATTCATTCCTAGGATCTTCCATTGCGGGTGCGGGTGATTCTATGTGAAATAAAGGATTGCGGGATGTTTCTCCTTTTTGAAAATGTAGCAATCTAGGAGGTACTTTTGATTCATCAGTAAGATACTTATTACGTGTTGTGTTAACCATGAAGTTGTATCTCAACTATGTCCAAAGTTTCTCAATAGTGTTAAGTGAGGTCTCAAATCATCCAAGTAAGTGTGTCAAAATTGTAAGGATTGTTTTTTGTTTGATGGAAGTAAATGACTCCAGCGTCAAAGGGTTAGAATGCCCTGAAAATGAGATAGAAATCAAGTTTTTTTTTAGAGTGAATAGACCACACATTTTGAGATAGATTGTAAGAGCCCAAAATGACATTCAAGGTAGACTTGAAATTTTTTTGAAACAGAAATAGAGAGACCAGAAAAAGCAATAGGGTCAAATTAAGGATCCAAAAGGGTACCTAAATAAACTAATTTTCTCTGAGAAACAAATGTGCAACTGCTCACTGTTTTGGATGCGACACTCTGCATGTGAGCTAGAAAAGACCAGATGCAATCTTTTGTAAAACTAGATGCGAGCCTAAGTATCTTGTATGCAACCTTTCTCCCTAGAAGTGATACAATAATTACCAGATGCAAGCTACCACACTGAATGCAACTTTGCACAACTAGATGCGAGCCAGGACAAACTAAAGGTGACTCTCTGATTTGTCTTGAAGTTTTCACAAATTTGTCTGACAGTGGGTTGTTTTTGAGACTTTCTAGTGAGTGAAAAATATAGTATGTAGCTAGAGGATTAAATTTTGTTTCTTGTTTGAATGATTTATCTTTTTAATGAGCTTTCAAACACATCAAGCAGTTTTTCATTGTTATAGGTGAACAAACACATCCTTAATCCCTAGTGTCTAAGCATAGACTGAAAATATTTTCTCGTTGACTTAGGTACACACTCAAATGCTAATCAGAATATATCTATCACCAAGCACTTAATGGCTCTCGTTATGATACTAAATTAGCCAACTCCAAACGCAAGTGAGGGCATGAAATGATGAGTATCTTGGGGCAATCACTTTTTGCCTTGCACAAAGATTATCACCCTTTCGGGGATGAACCAGGTAGTTTGATTACAAATTGTTGTTTATGATGGGGAAATACGTTTGAAACTGTCTCCCATAGAATTGCACAAGGAAAAATTGAGGCATATAGCCCTATGAGTACTCAAATATGTATAGTCCCACAAGCAAGATTCAAGTGGCTCCGCTCCACACATACCCAAGCATGTTCAAGGAATGATGTCAAAATTCCAAGAACAAAACCAGATCCGTCTTCCGAGGCTTTGGCCTATAAGGAAGCAATTATTTATAGTGAGTTGGAAGGGTTGGCGTAAAACCTATCCTCACTTGGGTCATTCCTAGGATATTTTTTCCTCAGCCGACAGGCCCTCTAATGTTTAATAAGCATACAAAGGATTGGCGAGCTTAGGATTTCAAGATTTTTTATTCTTTGAAAGAAGAAGAGCATACTCTCCTATTCCATGTCATTTTCTCCCAAAAAAATTCAATCACTTGGTCATTCCCTCAAACCACTTCACTCACAACTCAATCCCCCATGTCGATTTTTTGATTCCCCCACTTGGAAGGAAGAGAAAATCCTCTAGTGAGACTGAAAAGCAAGTTAAGTTTGATTTATATATTCCTAAGTTAATGAAAACACAAGTACTTGAAAGAAAAGTTTGTTTGTTGTTTGACCACAATATTTAATGCTTTTCTTGTTCAATTACAAATCCCAAATTTAGACAATGAGGTTCATTTTTCCACAGAATTTAGGTTACTTGTGTTGTTCAATTACTTGTCCAAAGGGAAATTTAAACTATGAATCTTGTTCAATTAGTCCCACAAAGTTTAATGATTTGCCTTGTTCAATTACTTTTCCAAAATGAATTAAACAATGAGTTTGTTTTCCTTGTTTATTTACTCCAAATTCCTCTCAAGTTTTAAATCAACTTTTGATTTTCTGATTTTCCTTGAAGGAAAAGAGCATACAAATTTGATTGATTTAACAAATGATTACAAAATGTTCTTTAATTTGAAACTTTGAAGAATTATGAACAAGTTAATCTATGAAAATTTGCAAAGCTCAAGTTAACAACCCCTTTTCCAACCTTTTTAAGAAAAGGGTATAAACAACAATCTACAAACAATTATTTGGCTACTTGAACAACAAAGACAAAAAAGCATGCAAGGGTTAATGATTAGATTTTTAAATTTTCAACCTTAAACACTAGATGCGATCCTATTTTCCCTAATTGTGATTGTATTTCCTGGAAATGATCCAGAATTAACCAGATGTGAGGGTTTACCAGATGCGATTAAAGGTTCCCCAGATGTGAGCTTTGAAATCTGGGGTGTGAGCCTATTTCCTAAAAATGATCCCCTTTCCCAAAAATGAACAAAATGTGACTCTATACCTGCAAAGAGAGAATATAAATTAACTCAAAATGAAGAATAAATGAGGTAAAATCTAGGATTCTACCCCACAGTGGACGCCAGAAATGTGTGTGTATTTTGTGGTTCCTGCAAGCTGCAACACAACACTTCAATAAGTCATTAAATTAGTGTAAAACATAGAATAAGCCATAGAATTAACCACTAAAACTGACTTATTGCTTTCTATCTAAGAGGAGTATGAAGAATGTAATAATTTCCCTCAGATTATGCACTAATCAGTGACATATACCACCTAGAATGGAAGATTCAACTAAAAACAAGCCTAAATGCTCAAGAAGTGGTTCATTTTAGTTCTATAATTGAAGATTATAACAATGCAAATGAGATTTGATCTAAAATAAATTAATATTTATAAGATTGCAAGAAACATAAGTTTACCTCTAAAATTAGGGGCAGCATAAGGATGCTTACAACAATTAAGAATTAAGGGCCCATTGAGCTTAAAATTCATTCTATTTATAGAAGAATTAGGTAAATGAGAGGTTGAGATTGAAAGTGGAAGAGAGGTGGAGATTGAATCTTTGGTGATCCATGTGAAGTGATCCAAGTGATTTCACTCCCATTGGTTAGGGAATTGACTTTTCCTTTTGTAAATGGGAATGTAATTTGGGGATTTATTTAATTCCCTTTTATTAATTACTTTAGCCATATTTTGATTTATTTTCATTGAATTGAATTATTTTTTATTTATTTCAAATGTTTTTATTTATTTGATTTAATTGATTTAATTGGCTAAGGCAATTACTTTGCTAAGGCAATTAATTTGATTTAATGATTAAAACTACTTAGGAGATATAAATTTGATTTAATGAATTATACCAATAAATTGAAGAATTATCTTGACATAATTAGGGGTATGATCATACTTAGGGAAAATAGGGTCTATGGTCAGAGCATACCAAATTAGTGTGGTTACAACGATTAGGCCTACCAGCATCACATTTGTGTTAGAAACAAATTTCAAAGAAAAAGGTCATTATCATCCATTCAAATTATCATCATGACATAAGGTGGTCAGTTGTATTTTATACACATGTTCACAAGGATCATTTCTAAAGGATTGACATGTCCAACATGGTTGTAACCTTTTTTATCTCAACCATTATCATGGCTCCTGCAGCATGCTATCAAGATTGATTTAAAAGATTAGGTCATATTTTTTGGTTGGTAGAGTTTCTATTCAAAGGGGAGACATTTCTTGTTTAAGTGTTCTGAAATTTAAAAAAAGGAAAGACTATGTTATGTTTAGTTTTATGTAAAGATACTTTTGTCAGACTTTAATTCCATAAAATTTAATGTCATTTCGAAGTTCAACTACACTCTATTTTGAGCCTTTTGGTTTTAAGTAGATAATCAATATACTAGAATTCTATGTCATGTGAGTAGTCGTTGTCTTTATTTTGATTCTTATGATTTTGTTTGAGGCTTTCTTAGATCGGATCATGTTACATACTCAATTTTGATTGAAGATAGTTGAATTCTTAGGAGTATAGAATGTATGTGATAATATTAAAAATGGATAGATGAATAAGGAGTGGTAGTGAATGTATGAGTTATCTTGTGAACTTCTATGAATGAGCCCATAAAATAATAAGAATGTTATAATCTTTGTCTAAGATCTAGTTATCTCATTCTCATTTCAACAATGAAGGGATTGTGGCACATTATTCTTAATAGTAACATAATGCTTATGTTCTGATTTATGCTATTAGATATAGTTCCTTTCAAAGTAATTTTGAGTTTCACAAAATAATTTCTTGTGTGTCACCTTAGTTGTACTATTAATTAAGTATTTCTTCCCTTTTCTCAAATCCTTGTTCATGAAGAGTTGTCTTCTTGATTTCGAAGGTTTTTCAATAGCTAGCATTTAGGTCACGCGACAATTAAATTTATCATAAGACTTTTTAGCTTTCTAAGCTACAAACCTTAGGATCAACAGGAAATACCATAAATGTAAATAGAATAGAAATATGTGTCGGAATGGATGAGATAAGTTCAAATGAAAGAGAATGTATGTAAATGAAGGTAAGTCAAGATTGGAGAATAAGCTTAATTTTTATAAGATTTTTTTTATTGTTGAATACAAATTTCAAATACCCTTTCCTGCATATTCCATCTTCTGATAATGTAGCATTCAACACCATAGAACATGTGAACATCTAAATACATATTTCAATCAATATCCTCACATCATGTTTATATCAATGACAACACTAACTCATATTTCCAACAAAAATAGCAAAACTTAAACCATAATATTTAAATAAAACTATAAAAACAACAACAAAAATACATAGAAACCTCAAAAATCTACCTGGAGCTCTTGAAAAATTACAAGGATAACATGAGGATGTGGCAAGTGAAAAAAATTCAGTGGAAGGAGGTGGACATGTTGGAATGATTTTGAATAACTTAGAGGGGGGGTGAAAAAATTATCCTTAGGTATAGATGTACCAATTGAACTTTCAAACACTTCAACCAACTCAGATCTACTCAAGACTCCACTCAGTCTCTTTAGTAATATGATAAGTAACATAAAATTGTAGTCCACTATCCTAAAGTAATCAACTTGTAGAATATAAAAATCTTAACAATAAACACATCAAATAACATTCACACAAGTATGACACTAGGATTTAATGTGAAAACCCAATATGGGAAAAAATCCAGTAACATCCTACCAATCTTTCACTCTTCTGAAGTGAGCTCTATGAGGAGCCAACCATGTTAAAGGTTATGATACACATTGTTATGTGTGACCCTTTTAAATGATTTAATCAGTCTGTTAAAAGTGAGCCTTGTTAGAGGACTTAGATTATTTCATTAGAATGTCACCTTGATTAAAGGATTTACAAAATGACTCTTAGGTCAACCTTGATTAAAGAATTTTAATTGATACAATGGTTAGAAAGTAACAACAATTTTGATTAATAGCAACATTGTTTAATTTAATTTTTTCTAGAAAAAAGAAAAAATTTCTCTCCAAATTTTCTGCCCAAATGTCTTTTGAATTCTTTTCATGGCGGAAATTGCTGGGGGAAACTTGCCCCCCATCCTAGAGACCCTATTCCCGACCTTCTCTCTGATCTGGGATAGGTACTTTGGATTCCCTACCACTTCTTTCCCCAAAGTTTGAGTGGAAAGGTGTGTTGGTTGGGACCCAGGTTGAATCGAACCCCACCCTAACGCTTGCTACCTTTACGAAGGAAGGCACATAAATCACTCTCCCTGACTCTATGGTGGAAAAAATATGGTAGAACTTAATCTGGCTCTGGTTGGCCATTTTTTCAACTTTTGTCCCTCCATTAACATGAATCGTAAATGGGTGGGAAACCACTGGAAGCTAAAAGGGGGTTTGGTGGTTTCTTCTATTCCAAGGGGACTCGTTCTCTTCCGATTCATGGCTATGGAGGACCTATCTTTTGTTCTTTATGGCTCGTGTCTTTATGACAAACATCTCCTAACCCTGGCTAATTGAAAGTCAGGCTTTGACCCTTCTATGGATCTCAGCAGGATGGCGCTTGTCTAGGTCTGCCTTCCCAAGCTACCACTCAAGTTTTGGAATGAACAGGTGTTTGGGATTGGTAACTCATTTGGGCACTACATCTCAGTGGATCTGGTAACCCTTTCCAAATCCCATCTGGTTTTTTTCTCTATTCTCTGTGAATGTGTCTATCAATAAGACTCTCCCCAACTTTGTTGTCCTTAAGTCTAAGCTGGGTAAATAGACACAAGCTATATTCTATGAGAATGCTACCCTTTTTTATGAATGTTTCAACTCCAAGGGCCACACCAGGAAGGATTATAAGGCACCTAGAAGGCATGATCTTAAGTTAAAGTAAATAGTTCCTGAGATGAGGGTTGCTAAGGTTATTGATACTCACTCTTCCTTGAAACCTATCATCTCACTCCCCATGGTGGAGACCTCCAAATTGAAGGCTATGAGGGTGCCTAAGGTACAAGGTTGTGAAACCAAAAGTGGGTCGATTTCAGACCTATTTAGTCTGGAAGATGGTGAAATACCCATGGGCAATGAGCAGCGGACTGATGTGGGGAACCCGGTTAGCATGGAGTAGGAGACCAAGCAATGTATCAGCCCCATTCCTCTAGTCCCACAGAAGGAACAAAGTAACCCTGATACCACCAATCCAGTGATGAAGACTTTATAAAGTACCAGTCCAAGTTCGGCACTCGTACAGACAAAACTTAATGTTTATGTGCTTGCGAGAAACAAATTTGGAGGCTCCTCGTCAGCTCCTGTGGTGGAATTTGTTCTCAACCCCATGGCCTCTGGTTCCCTGGTTATTCTTTGATGCCCCACACCCAATGGGACCCCGAAGAGCATGGAACAAGAATGGAAAACTCAACAAAAGAAGACAAGACCAAAAAAAAAATGATGTGGGTGTGGATACCAAACTGGGTTGGCCAACGGACAGAGTTAGAAGACAAAGGAGTACGATAAAGGATATTACTATAGGAAGGAAGCAAACCCTTTACCTCAACCAAAAAGGTAAGAAATGATTGTTTTATCTTGGAATATAAGGGGGCTCAATAACCCTCAAAAACAACTCACTGTCAAGCAGTATATTTTTTATTATAAGATTGACATTCTTTTAATTCAAGAGGTTAAAATGACCTATGATAATTTTGGGGTGTTGGTGGGGAGGCTATGGCCTATGGCCAATTTTCTCTACTCTAATGTTCAAGGGGCTTCAAGAGGTATTGCCACTCTCTGGAATCCTTCCAAGGTCAAGGGTGATGCTTACAATTTATCCCACCATCACCTAGTAGTGGCCTTCACCTCTCTGAAGAATGCCTGGCTCTAGTTTAATATCTATGCTCCTAATACCCGCCAGGGGAGAAGGGAGGTTTGGGAAGAACTAAATTTTTCCTTCTCAAGTCTCTAGGATTCTAGACTCATGGTGGCAGGAGACATTAATTATCCTTTGTTCCCCTATGAGAAATGTGGAGGCAATATGGAATACACTTATAGCATGGGAGACCTAGCTATTGTTTGGTGATAATGGTCTTTATGATGTTGAGCTCAGGGGTAACCCTTTCACCTGGACCAAAAATAGAAAAGGGAATCATCTCATCCAGGTTCACCTGGACTGTTTCTTCCTACCCTCTTCCTTGGATTTGGGGGCGGCCTCCTCTTTGGTTACACTCCCTAGGATGACTTCGGTTCATAACCTCCTCCTTCTTAAATGGATAGATGTGTGATACCCTTATCCTGCACCTTTCAAATATGAGATTATGTGGGTTTCCCACCCAGGCTTCTGTGGGAAGATCCAGTAGTGGTGGTCTACCCTGATCAAAGGCTCGGCCATGTTTAGGGTTGCTTCCAATCTTGAGCTCATTAGGGGAGCTATTAAAGGATGGAGAAAATTCACCTTCACGGACATCTTCCATACAAAGAAGGATTTATCTAATAAAATTGATGCTCTCCAAGGGAAAATGGCAGTGGGTGATCTATCAGGTGAACTACACATTAAGGAATAAAATACTAGGAGATGGTGGAAAGAGACCTTAGCTAATGAATAAGTTTTTTTGGAAACAATCATCCTGGGTTTTGTGGCTGAAGGAGGGAGATCATAACACTTCCTTTTTTCATCAGTCAATCTGTAAACACAAAAAAAGGAATTCCATCACCACTCTTAGGAACTCAGGGGGTTTGGAAATCTCCAACCCTATTCTTCTTGGAGGCTTAGCCACTAATTATGTTTCCAGAGCTTTCACCAACATAAATTCTTGGAACTCGGCTAGCCTCCAAGACTATCTCATTTCTCAACTCCCTAGGGCTATCACGAGTGATGACAATAATATGCTCATCTCAAGGGTTACTGATGAGGATTTTCAAAAGGATGTATTCTCCATGGGATCCTAAAAAGCCCCTAGTTCAAATCAGTTTCCCCTGACCTTCTTCCAATAATTTTGGGATATTATCGATTATGATGTCATTCATGCTTCCCGGGACTTCATTAGATGTAAAAAGATCCTTAAGTAGCTTAATGATACCTATATTGTCTTGGTCCCCAAATGTATTGATCCCAAAATCATGGATGACTTTAGACCTATTATCCTTTGCAATATGTTATATAAAGTCTTCTCTAAAATTATGGTTAATCGCATCAAACCTTTGCTTGACAAAATTATTAGCCCCAATCAGAAGGGATTTGTTCTTGGTCAACAAATAATGGATGTTGCCATCACTACTCACAAAATTCTTCATTCCATTGATCGTAGTCAGGTGGATGGGATGGCTCTCAATCTAGGTGTTTCTAAATCCTATGATAAAGTCAACTGGACTTTCCTTTACAAAGTCCTATTTTCTTTTGGTTTCTCAGAGAAATTTATCACCCTTATTAAGGTTTGCTTGGAGACTATGAGATTCTCGGTGTTGTTTAATGGTAAACCAGGTGAAAAAATTTCCCTGGGCAAGGGTCTTCACCAATGGGACCCCCTGTCTCCTTACCTCTTTATTCTTCTTGAGGAGGTCCTTGGCCATAACATGATGAAGATGGCTCAGTCCAAAGCGATTGAGGTGGTCAAGTCAGCTACTACTCTCCAACCTGTGATCCTGCAATAATTCATAGATGACACCTTCTTCTTTGAGGCATCCTTGGTTAGGGAAGCTAGGATGTGGAAGCGGTTGCTAGACAATTATGCTATTACTTTGGGTCAGCATATCAACTATCACAAAAGAAAAATGTTCTTCTTTAACATTGATGACTTGGTGCAAAAAAATTTTTTGAAGATTGTGGGATGCCAGGTTGATAAGCTTCCTGCCACTTATCCTTGCCTTCCATTGACTGTCAAAGATGTGAAGAATGAATTCTAAAATTATATCCATGAACGGACCCAAAGGAAACTAGCGGGTTGGAAAGGTAAACTTCTAAGTAATGCTGGTAAGCTACGACTCCTTGCTACTTCCCTATAAGGCATTCCAGTTTATTTTCTATCTATATTTAAAATCTCTGGTTTCATGGCTAAAAAGCTTGAAAAAATTCAACGCACCTTCCTTTGTTCTAGGTCTGAGGAAAATAAATGCCTTCCATTGGTCTGTTGGGATAAGGTTTGTCTCCCCAAATCTGTGGGGGGCTTGGGTTTAAGGAAAATTGGCAAACTTAGTAGAGCTCTGTTATCCAAAATGACATGGACCATGGTGCGGGGAACTGTTGATTGGTGCAAAATCATGGAAGCTAAGTATCTAGATGTGGGATGCTGTTGTAAACTCTTCATGGTTCAGGGCGACCCCGGGGGCTCAAAAATTAGGAATAGTATTCTTAAATGTAGAGGTATCATGGAAAAGGGGACCATCTGATTGTTGGCTAATGGTAAGGAGATCAGGTTCTGGGATGACCCTTGGCTATCAGAAACCATTCTCGATAACTATAGGTTCTCCCAACCGAGGAACATTGTGACCCTTGGTATTGGTTCGTTGGTCTCCAAATTTATCTCTAATGGCAAGTGGATTGACCTCCTCTCACATCTTTAGGGCAGACCAGACATAACCAACCTAGCGACCAAACTCAGTGATTTATTGCATTTGGTCTACATTCCTATCATAGACCAACCTGATAGATTGTTATGGAGACACAATCAACATGGTGGGTTTTCTATTAGATCGGCCTATGGTCTGCTCATCAATGACAATTCTGACACTTCTTATTGGAGAAAGGTTTGGCAGCCCCAATTAATCCCTAAAGTTAACTTCTTCTGGTGGACAATGCTTAATGGGAAAATTCTCACCCTTGATAATCTGGTCAAATGTGGGTTTAGCCTTGCTAACACACATTTCCTTTGCAGGAAAGCTGATGAAAGTTCTAAACATATCATGGTTCACTATGAGTTCATTGTTTGGATATGGTAGGAGATCCTCTCTAGAATCAACCTTCCTTGGGATTCAAACCATAGCATCTAGGATGTGCTACTTGAGTGACACTCGCCTTCACAACACCCCCTAATAAAACTCTTGTGGAACCAAATTCCCCCTATATTTTTCTAGGTCATTTGGAAGGAATGAAATAACAAGATATTCAGAGATATGGAACTCACTATAAAGGATGTCTTCTATCTCGGGTATAAACTTTTATAGGAAAAATTGATGGTGGGAAGCTAGAAAAGCCCAAATTCCTCCCCCCCCACTGATTTGTACTAGAAGATTGCTAAAAATTGGGTTTTCGGTAAGGGGTTTGACAGATTTGAAAACACTAAACTCAGAGCTAGAAAGGAGACTATTTGGGAACCCACTCAGGCCTCCTGGCACATACTTAATTTTGATGGGTATGTCTTGGGCGGGCTACAAGCTAGAGGGGGAATCATACAGGACCATTGGGGGAGAATGGTGGTCACTTATGTTGGTCCCCTCTTCGACCACTCAGTCAATCATGTGGGAGTGTATGGCTCTCTTATGGGGGCTGAATATTTCTCTTAACTTAGGCTGCACCAAGATTGAAATTTAGGGGGATTCCAAGGTTATTGTTGAGGTTGCTCGTGGAAACTCCCAGGCTGGATGGAGACTTGACCCTATCCTTTCTGATATAAAAGGTCTGATGGGTCGCTTTAGTAAGACCACAATAAAACACATTTATAGGGAAGGGAATTCGGTCGTTGATTCTATGGTTGTTGAAGGACTGCAGATGGATGGTTTACAATGCTGGAGGGCTGTTACTCAGCTACCCAAGAATACTCAGGACCTACTTACACAGGAAATGAGAGGTGCCAATAACAAAATTCAGAATGTCTAAAAATCAAAGGTTGATTTGGGTGCTAAATGAAAAACCTAAGGGCTCTATCCATTTAAACTTTGGGGTAAAAGTACAAAGCTATGTCGCACTTGAGGACCATTCTCGTAGTTCCGGCCGAAATTGTTTCGGCCAAAATGTTTTCAGCCATACATATGTGGCACAAACGTGGCACCATGTGGTGTCAATGTGGCAAATGTGTTTCGGCCGAAACCAGTTCGGTCAGACCAGTTTCGACCAAAAAATAATGAGTAAATATAAGCCAACCATGCTCTATCGATGAAGAATTGGCACATATTTATATTGGGGGGTTCGTCCAAACCAGTTTTGGCCGAACCAGTTCCGGCCGAAACTGTCTGTGTGGCATCCTATGTGGCAGCCAAATAGGCAAAAATTTCAAAATTACAGAACTTCTCACTTAGACAACTGATATCTTCATCAAAAATCAACCATTGTAAAAATCTAAATATACCCTTTTGTAGAGCTCGGAGTCTAGATTATGGTAATATAATTTTTATTGTGTTTTGATTACATATAATATATTATAA